>CATIWM010140054.1:0-65619 GCA_949671775.1 Mallotus repandus
TTTCCTTTCAAAGACTATAATCAACATAGTTAAATTACATAACTCATGTTAGTTTCAATGAAAAATTAAAGTTTCAAATATCGTAGAAAAATATTTTGAAATATAAATTTGTATGTATGTATGTATGTGTATATATATATATAGAGTAATGTTATTATTTTATTTTATACACGAAAAATAAACTAAAATATACAAATAATACAATAGAGATAAATGATTTTTTTTTTCAAGTTTCATGCATTTGAAAAAATATGGGCACTTGAATTCAAATTAATTGATATGCATATATCAATTATTTTTATTTTAATTAATTGAATAAAATTACATTTGAAATTTATTACTTAAGGCCAACTATTTCTTTGATAATTTTTCTAACAATATATACTTACTCAAATTATCATATTCTAACACTCTTTTGAGTTTCAGATACTTATAATATTCAGATAACATACTGTTTTAATTGTATCATATACGAATAATATTCAAAAAATATACTTTGTTAAGTACATATGCAGAACAATCTATAAAATTTATTTTTATTTTTTTTTAAATTTTCTGCTATCCTTATTTTTTAAATTTTTTATTTTTTTTAATATTCAAATAATATACTATTTTTTAGTATCGGATGCCATTTTGAATTTTCAGATATATATAATATTCAAAAATATACTATATTTATGAGTTTTAGATATTGTTTTTAAGTTTCAAATACTGTTTTTAGTTTCATATACCGTTTTGAGTTTCAGACACTAATAGTATTCAAATAATATATTGTTTTAATTATATCATATACGCATAATATTTAGAAAATATACTTTTTTTTAAGTATCATTCTTACAACTTCTTAAGCTTGTTGTGTAACAAAAATTTTAAAAGGTATCTGCTCTACCAAGAGATGTCTTTAGGTTGATTAAACACAAGGATTTAAGTACAAGAGTGGGCAGTATTCTGATAATAATTTTTTGAAACAATAATAATTTGCAACAATTATTAAGGATAAGTGTATATTATGCCTGCATTGAATGTATTATAACCGAACATCACATGTTGATTACTAGATGTATGATATTTATTTTGAATCTTTTTATTTAAAATATCAATATTTAAAAATATCTAAATAGGGCTGAGATCGAAATTGAGAAAGGAGGCTTTCTTGGTCAGACTGTAGGTGGGGCACTTCAATTAATTTAGTTCGATAATAGATTTATAAGACTATAAAAATTCTTCAAACAACTAATTTAACACGCTTAAAATTCAATTAAACAAAAATAGCCCTATCATTTCATTTGGGTGTTTTAATTGCAGTATTGAATGATGAGCTCAGAAGTACCTTTAAAATGACAAAGGAAAAAAAAGGACTGAAAATATCAAGTTATCATCACCGCAGGTTCTTTACTTTATTAAAAGCATTTGTTTTTTTTCACTTATTTTTGATATTCTGTAGATTAAAAGAAACAAAGTATAGCTTCAGTATTTTTCTTCACAGAACAATAAAATTCCATAATAATCCAAGTTGAAAAAGAACCCATTTGATTAATGGAGAGTGGAAGAAGCATACAAGAAAAATGAGTCATTGACCAGGACTTACTTTACAGTTCGTGAGCATTCATGAACTGAATTCATAATGACCCAAATAAATGGGAAAAGGAGAGCACCAATAGAAATAGAATACAGACCACAAAATTTGCAGGCGCAGGCATGCACCCTTCTTTCATTTTCCAAACCATGGCATTTTTACACTTTCAATAGAGAATCATTTGTTAGTTTTTCTTTAGGCTCTTTCTTTTCATATGGATCAGTGCAGCTAATAAGTGTGGTCTCTAATGATGTCATATTTTAATGGCCTCGGATTCAAACATTGAAACCAATAGATCTGATGACAGTTCAATTAGTTATGCATCTTCAAGTATAAGACCAGTGGCCCTCCTCTGCTTGCATCTGCAAATTGAACCAATAAAACACCAAAACCAAAACAAGAGTCCAATTAGAAAAACTAAATTGACCAATCAAAGATTCAAAATTGCAAAATGCAACCAAAGAGAAATAGCACAATAAAATCAAGTTAACATCAAATTAGATAAGCATTTGCTATATGAGGTTGCTGAGATAAAAGATCACAAAGGGACATAGCAAAGTTTTGTTCGTTTTGAATTAATGGACCCAGACATCACATTTTGGATACTTGAGTTCCTTGCTCGTCAACCAATCTCAGAGCTTCTTCTAAACAAATTCTTGACCAACACCCACATCCCCATTTCATCAATTAATAATCCTCGCTTCAAGAAAACTCTTCTTCTTCGTTCAATCCGTAACGAAATCGTTGATGGCTCCGCTTCCTCTAAAAAAATTCTTGAATCACTTGAAGCCGTTGAAGAAATTAATAAAGACGAAGAAAAAGAAATGGATTTTTGAAAAAAAAAATGAAGACGATGCGAAGAAGAAGAAGAAGAAGAAAAGACAATGATGATGATGATGATGATGACGATAATGGTGAATGAGGAAGAAAAAGGTGGGAGAGGAGAAAGTAGAAGGAACTTCAGAATTGACAAAAAAAAAAAGCACACGTGTACTTTTTGAAAAAAAAAGACGTGTATAGATTATTGAAAAAAGAGGACATTTGATATCAATGATCTCTGTTTTTTGGGCATTTTTGTAAAAACCTCTATTTTTATCAGCCCATTGTAAAATTTTTATTATGTTTAATTTCATGCCAAAAAAAAAAAAACTCTTACTTGCCCATTTTCTTTTTCCTTTTAGCTCAGTAAAAAATTATTTTTCCACATTCCTTATCACTTCATAAAATTCAGAAACACGCCAGCCCACTTTGGTTAAGATGGTTCTCCATCTTGTATGTGGGATGTGGTATATGTAGAGGTGGGGTTCAAATCCTCACTTCCCCCACCTATATATAAAAGTTGTTCAAAAAACAAGAATTCAAAAACACCAGCACACTTAATAATAAGAGTTTTAATTCTTTCAACAATTTATAAATTAAACGCAATGCAGTAAGAATAGGCTATATATATATATATATATATATATATATTAATAAGTGACATATCAAATTAATCTAAAAAAATTCCTCTAAAAAATAATCTAAAAAAATTTTCAACGTGGCTAGATTATTATAGTAGAAAAAAATACTTTGTTTTAGGTCGAACTATGGGTTAAACTAAAAACTTTGTATTGGGTTCTAATATTTTGGACTTTTGTGTTATCAACTGTTTTATAAAGATAAAAATGTTATTGACTGACTGATATAATCCTATCTTCATCCGTCTTACCTTACTACTTCCACCTAAAATGGATAGTGCTGATGAAGCCAGAAAAACAGAAGAAGAGGGAGGATAAGGAGATCAACCACCGTTGATCACCGCCCGTATGAACAAGTACAAAGAGATCAACTCAACCCTTCCCAAAAGAGACTGTCAGGGAGTTGCTCTTTATCAGTACCAAGGTTTTTGGTATCTCTATGACTATATTCTTAGAATGATGTTAATTGAAGAAAACTTCAAACCTCAACCTTGTGATATTATCTTATCTTCTTTTACTAAATCAGGCACAGCTTGGCTTAAAGCTCTAGCTTTCGCCATTGTTATGCGCTCTAGTTTCAGTGATGATCTCTCCAACAACCCTTTAATCACTGCTACTCCACATGACTCTGTTCCCTTTATTGTAGCAGGTAATCGTTGTAACCCAAAAGTTCCACTTGTTGCCACACACTCTTAACTATAATTCTTTACCATCCTTTATTGATGCATCAGGCTATAAGATTGTTTACCTGTGTAGGGACCCGAAGGATGTATTCATATCTTTTTAGTATTTTTTTTAAAGAATTTTCATTTATTAACCCTGAAAAATATTCTTATGTAGAAGAAGGAGTCGAGTTGTTTTATGAAGGACTCGCTTTTGGTGGGCCTTTCTGGGAACATGTTTTAGGGTATTGGAAAGCAAGCTTAGAGTTCCCTGAAAGAGTGTTGTTTTTGGAGTATGAAGAGATGAAGAAGGACATTGTTTCTGCTGTTAAAAAGCTTGCAGTGTTTATGGGCTATCCTTTTGAAATTGAGGAAGAGAACCAAGGATTGGTGCAGAAAATCATAAATTTGTGCAATTTTGAGAATTTGAGTAATTTGGATGTGACTAAAAAAGGAATGAGATGCTCAAATTCTAGTGAGTTTGCTATTCCTAACAGTTCCTACTATAGAAAAGGTGAAGTAGGAGATTGGAAGAATCATCTTACACCAGAGATGGCAAAGCGTCTGGATCAAATTTCTGAGCAAAAATTGGACAAACCCATTAGTTGGTTCCCAACTTATCAGCTTTTTTACAATTGGTTTCTTATCTTCTATTTTAAAGAATTGAGTTTCCCCAACTTTAATTTTTTTTATTTTCATTATTTTTTCATTCATAATGTCAAATTGAAGATGTCGTCGCCTTCTGTTGAGTTATAAAAGCACATTTGAACAAAAAATTATGTCTAAACTAGTTGTCAAAAACAAACAATTTGCATGAACAACTTGATGCAGCTCATAATCAACAGTGAAATTAAGTTCAAATGATCAAGCTCACAACTAATAATTGGTTGAGATGTGCTTTTATAACTCAACAGAAGACGACAACATTTTCAATTTGGCATTCTGAGTGAAAAAATGATGAAATTAAAAAAAAATAAAAATTGGAGGACTCAATTCTTCAAAATAGAAGAGAAGGGACCAATTGTAAAAATTTTATAAGTTAAGAGACCAAATAATGGGTTTTGCTACAAAAATTCAGTGGCTCTGGTTTCACTTTCATGTCTCATCAATATTGTGAGGATTAATGAAGTAGTTTTAACATTTTCTTTTTTTTAAAAAAAAATTCTCCTTAAGTTTATTTTTAGGGGATATTATATAAAAAAAACCCCCAATCTTTAGAGGTATTTTCAAATAAAATTCTATCCAATTTTTCTTTCAAATATAACCACAACCTTTGAAATGTTATTAAAAAAAGCCCTCATTAGATGACTATACTAGTAATGTTGAGTTTTTTGTTGAAATTTCATATACCTAGTATGCTAAGTTGAAATTTCATTTACCTAGTATGCTAAGTTTTTTGTTATAATAACTAAGTTGCACTTTAATCTATCTAAACAGCTTGCTAATTCACAATAAAACACTCAATTAGAGGGGAGAAAATATCAATTTGGGGCAAATGCATCAGTTTCATCTTCTGTTACCAGTACAATCATCGAAATGGGCCACACAGATCATAAAAAAACAATTTCATCTCCTATTACTAGTACGGTCATCTAAGGAGGGTTTTTTTTTTTTTTAACGTTTTAAAAGTTGTGATTATATTTGAAAAAAATTGAATAAAATTTTATTTAAAAATACTTTTGAAGATTGAAATTTTTTATGTAATTTCCCCTTATTTTTATTTTTATTAGGATAAACATCAAGTTGTGAACGTAAAATAATAAACAATCGGACTGGTTGATTTCGTGTAGGGATTTATGTTATAATAATACATCACACTGCTCCAAGCCTCTAGGCTGGTTAGGGTCGGATTCTCACATGGGTGTATTAATATATTGTGGCTATGTTTTTTTTTTTATTAAGTAAAAAATTTGATACATATCTATTTTGAGTATTTACTTTAAAATTTAATGTGTCAAATTTTTAAAAATCTTAATTTTTATTAAAAGTAAAATATTTATTATAATTTTTAATATTATTTTTTAACTAAAATACTATTGTAAATATTCTAATTTTACTTAAATTCTAAAAGTTTTATATAATATATATTTTTTAATTTTATATATCAAATAATATTTTAATAAAAAATCATTTTTTAGAAAAAATTGTTTTTTTCCCACATTTAAGCAATTTATGTATTATAAGAATTCTATTTATTAAATAGATCAGAATTATCACCACAAATTTTCAACAAATAAGTAAAATTATAAACAATACATTATTATGTCTCATTATGCAAAAGAACGACAAAGCAGAATCTAAAGATGAATTCTTTGCGTACCCTTTAAGCATAGTATGATAAAGGGTTTCTAACTTATTTTCAATTGGTTCAAAAATACGAGCTGCTTCTGTTTTGTGACCTCGGAGTGAATTTTTTTGGCTTTCTTTTTTTTAGTGATTTAGTATATTTGTTGGTGATTTACAAATTTATTTATTATGTTAATTTTTAATTTATAGAGCTTTCATTTTTGTTGTGTCTTTAGATGGAGAAATTAAGCCATAAAAACAAAATTCAGCTTGACAAATTGATAATTATTTCTCAACTTTTGAAATGAGGTATCTTCAATTTTAGCTTCTTTCTGTTGTTGCTTTTGTCAAATGTATGTTTATTTGTTTAGTTTTGTTCAATGGCTTACATAGATATGGACACATCTTTATTTTCTGTTTAACTTTAAAAAAAAGTAGTATACCATTTTTTTTATCATATTTTATTAACTTTTTTAACATTAAATATTATTCAAATTTCAATTGAATTTTTGCTCATGATTTGCTTGAGCTTTTTTATTAGCTTAATTTATGTCAATTTTTTCTAATTGAAATTCAGTAAAATAGCGAGAAAAATTATAAGATAAAAGAATGAGAATTTTGAGAGAAAATATAAAAAATGACAAAAAATTGCATCCTGATTTAGTTCGCTCCAAATTTGAGGTAGAGATTTTTTAAAAAATTTAATTTTTTTTGTTGTCTACTCTGCTAGTAATTCTCGATTAAAGGTAATTAATTTACATTGTATAGTTTATATTTTTTATATGTTGCTTTATGTTTGTCACTTAATATGTTTATTCTTAAACTGAACTTGTGATTTTTTTTTTGAAAGAGAAACTTGTGATATTTTAGGTGTACAAATTGCTGGTTTTTTTTTACCTTAATTATATTTGGACCTTAAAGGTAGTGTTTAATTTGTAAAATTGGAAGCTATGATTGGTGGCACATGTTGAATATGATTTTTGAATATTATCGAAAAGGATGAAGATGATGATCTTCCTTACAATAGGCTTTTGTTTATTGTAAAATATTAGGTGAATGAAAGGAAGCATCATGCCTTTTATATTTTTGTTACTTTAACAATAATTCCATTTTATTTAGTTTAATTTTTATCTTTTTTTGTTTTATTTTATATTATTGCAATAATTTTATAAACTATATTATTAATTTATAGTTTTCAATTTTCTTAAAATTATTAATGAATTATTTTAAAATAATTTTAAAAATATATATTATTTGTAATTTGTGCAATGTATATATTAATAACTAGATCACCTTAATAAAAAAAATTTATAAAAAATTTTATATTGTTGATATTAATGTGAAAAGTTAATAATTTTTTAATAGTTTTTTTTGGTGGTTACATAGACATTTTTGTTTTGTGGTGGTTACATATTGAACCCATCATAACATAATTATAACACATATTAACTAATTTTATATTGTACATTTTATTTAAAACCAATTGCATGAGTTGGTTAGGAAGAGAAATTTGTAATTTATGGCATAAATAATATAATTGTGATATTATTAAAGTACCACGAATCAGCTAGAAAGATATATATATTGATTTTTAAAAAAAATAAATAAAACATAATAATGAGCATATAAATAAATAAAAATTCACCTTTTTTTAGTTTTATATTGGTTAATGAAATAGTTGAAATTTTTTTATTATATTTTATTCCTACAAATAAATATAAATAACCTTATAAGTATAACTATAAAACCTACGCAATTAGTTTATAATTTTTATTTTATTAAAATAATTTAATTAATATATTTGAATTTATTTTATACAGCTTGTAGTTATATTTTGTTAAAATTCTTCAATTAATATTTTAAATTTATTTTTATTCTAAAAATATCAAAAAAAAATGTTTATTAATTTACAGTCTGCACATCTCGTGGATACATGATTAGTTTTATATTATTTATGAGAACATGATCAATAGTTGAAAACAAGCAAATGAATTTCTTTTTTAAAACTTGTGATATAAGACTGAGTACTATTGGGATAGAAAGAAAAAATGTTAGCTACTGGAAATTATTTTTTTCAAATTTATTTTATAAATCATCATAAAATGAATATCACATGTTTAAATATAGAAATTTCTAAAAAAAAAAGTTTAAATATGGGATGAAAATGGAATTTAATTTTTACTTTTATTATTATATTTTAACATGATAAAGGAAGAGATAAAGATCAAACTTTTAGAGCATGTTTAATTTTAAAAAATAAAATTTGTTCTTTAGAAATTTTTTTAAAGCAAACTAAAAATAAAATTTATTGTTCAGTTGTAATATTTTTTAATTTAGAAAACTAGAAAACTATTTTAAAATTTTTTTTTAAATTATAAAAGACTATAAAAAATTACAAAAATAAGTTTTTCAAGTTTTCCAATTAATATTTTAGCATTACCACAATCTTTTTAATTGTCACAACTTCCACTTCCACCGCGATCACAACCTTTGCCGCTGTCACCATAGCCTCCTAACACAGTGACTGCAACACGACCACCACCACCATCATAACCCCCTATCTCCACTACTATAGCTTTTACTACCTCCACTACCACCACCTCCATTACAGCCACTACCACCACAAAATCTGCCACCTCTACCATCTCCATCACAGTCTCCTGATATAGTGGCTGAAGAACTACAACCACCACCACAACCTCTGCTATGACCACCACCATAACCTCCACTATCTCCACCATAAATAATCCACCAAAGACCAAATTGGTTAAGCACTAATTAGAGTATAAACTGATTGGCCAGAGAAGACTCATGACAATTTCATGATAGTTGCTATTATTCCATGGTTTTCCTTAAGATGAAATTAGAATTAAAGAGGATGAAATTATCTTTAATTTAACTTGACATGAAATCAATTCCTCCATTTTGTGTCCTATATATATATATATATTCAATATGGAATTTAACACATTGCACTAATTTATATCTCGTAATGTTACTTTATCTTTTCAAAATTTGAATTTCAATGTTCGTTTTAACACTTTCCATTACTCTAGATTGAGTTTCAACTTCTTATAATTACGTGGTAGTCACTTCCATACCATAAACTCTTACTTGCCCAATTTTTTTCCCTTTTAGTTTGGTGAAAATTTATTTTTCCACATTACTTGTCACTTAATTCAGAAGCACCAACACGCTTAATAATAAGAGTTTTAGTTCTTTCAATAATTTATAAATTAAATGCAATACAATAAGAATGGGTTTATCATTAAAAATAAATAATATATATTAATTTTTTTAAGAAAATGGAAATAACATTAATAGCATAAATAAGAACACAATACATCAAAAATAAAGCTTGGGGGAACATGAACCCAAAGCGAAGGGCCTGACAAAGAAGCAGATGCTCAAGCTAAAAGGTGAGCAACCTGATTCGCAAACCGATGAACAAAACACAACTGAACTTGAATTAATTCAGAAAGTAAACAGATACAATCATTCACTGATGGAACAAAAGGAGACTCATAAGGAGCATGCTATTGGATGGCAGAGTAAACAACCAAAGAATCAGTCTCCAAGAGAACCGAGGGCCACTGGTTACGCTTGATCCAACTAAGGGCCTCGCGGACACCAAGAATCTCAGCAAGACGAGCTTCAGAGCAACCCAATGAAGGCACAAACTTAGTAGCAATAAAAGAACCCGAACTATCACGAAGAACCATACCAAATCCAGATTTGCTTTAACCAGGAAACAAGGCGGCATCCACATTGATTTTGCGAAATCTATCAAGAGGTTTAACCCAACTAATAGCCCCAATTTATTGAGCACTGAACTGAGAGAAAGAAGACAAGAAAGGTTACTTCTGGCAAGCTTGATGCCATTGAAAGAGATGATGACCTGCAAAATTAACCACCTGCCGAGGAGTGAATAATTTTCCATTCTAAGTAAGATCATTCCGGGCACACCAAATAGAACAGCAAATCATCAAGAACACAGCAAGATCATCCTTCCCTAAACACTAAAGAAAACAAGCAATCCACTCCTTAAAAGAAGAGAAAGTCAATATGTTGAAAGCGAAACCAGCTAAACGCCAACAGGCAGTGGCAAAAGGACAATGTGCAAAAATATGAATAATATTCTCAATATCCTAGCGATATAAACAATAACCAGACCCAACATCAACCAGACGACTGCAAAGTAAATCCAACGAAGGAAGACAGGCAGTAACAGCTCTCCAAATCATATGTTTAACCTTAGAAGGAACCTGAGCATCCTAAATTTTATGCCATTGAAAAGAACCATCATCTGTATAATAAGAAAACATTATAGATGCAGAGAAATGGTAGCAACTGCGAACAGAATAAAGACCCTTTTTATCAAGATTCCAAAAGAAAGAATCGGTTGAAGGTCGTAAACTTAGAGGAACCTGGTAAATCAAAGATTGATCAGCTGCAGTAAACAAGTCAGCAACAATATATGTATCCCACTGATGAGCATCAGGAGCCATTAACTGATTGACAGTAATATTGCGTAAAGAATCTGGAACATCAGTAGAGATATAAGCTTGAGAACCAACAAACCATGGATCTCCCCAAACACGAACTGAATCTCCCAAAACAATATGAATTCTACAACCCTCTAGAATTAAATCTTGAGCTGCATAAACACTCCTCCAAATATAACTAGGATTGTAACCCAACTTTTCATCAAGAAAAGAGCACTTTGGGAAGTATCTTGCTTTAAATAATTTTGAAATAAGACAAGAAAGATTACTAACAAATTTCCAAGCCTACTTACCTAAACGAGAGATTCATATCGTGGAGTTTACGAAATCCCATACCACCTCTAGATTTGGACACACAAA
The DNA here is from genome assembly GCA_949671775.1 of Mallotus repandus. Classification (NCBI taxonomy): domain Eukaryota; kingdom Viridiplantae; phylum Streptophyta; class Magnoliopsida; order Malpighiales; family Euphorbiaceae; genus Mallotus; species Mallotus repandus. Next base: position 10,847 of record CATIWM010140054.1, read on the forward strand.
GACGATCCTAACTCTTCCAAATTATGCCTTTGGATGGACCATTTGAACCCCACCAAAAGGAGTTCATCATCTTCTTAAGATCCGCACAAAGATTAAGAGGAAGTAGAAATACACTCATAGTGTAATTAGGAATAGCTTGAATAATTGTTTTAAGGAGAATTTCCTTACCAGCCTTAGACAAAAATTTCTTCTTCCAACCGAAAAGCCTGTGCCAAATTTTATCTTTGATGAAAGAGAAGATAGCCTTCTTGTTTTTTCCAATTAAAGATGGTAGTCCCAGATGTCGATCATGACCACCATCATGAAGGATACCATACTGAATCTGAATTGAAGTTCTCTGAGAGTGACTCACATTAGAACTAAAAAACAACGAAGACTTAGCCAAATTTATAGACTGACCAGAAGCAATTTCATAGGTATGAAGAATAGCCTGAAGATTACAACACTCCGTCTGAGTAGCTTTGATAAAGAAGAGGCTATCATCTGCAAAAAATAAGTGGGATACAACTGGCGTACCTTTAGCAATTTTAATACCCAACTGGCGTACCTTTAGCAATTTTAATACCGTGCAAAGCTCTAGTAGACAAGTGGTTTTGAATAAGCAAAGATAAACCTTTAGCACATATTATAAATAGGTCGGGAGACAAGGGATCACCTTGTCGAAGACCTCGTTGAGGTAAAAACGGACCAATATTATTGCCATCATGCAAAACATGGTACCGGACAGTAGTGACACATATAAGAATAAGATTAATCCATCTTTCAGAGAAACCCATTTTACTCATCATAGCTTGCAAAAGTCCCCACTCAAGCCTGTCATAGGCTTTGCTATTATCAATTTTTCAGAGCTGTATAACCATCCTTGCCCTGTGATTTTCTCTTCATATAGTGAAGTGCCTCAAAAGCAATCATAATATTATCAGATATAAGCCTCCCTGAGACAAAAGCACACTGGGACTTAGAAATAATAGCAAGCAAAATAAGTTTTAAATGATTAGCTAAAATTTTGGCCATAATTTTATAGAGCACGTTACATAATGCAATATGCCGAAAGTCACTAATCACAGTAGGCTTTGACTTCTTTAGGATAAGAACAATAGAGGTGTCATTGAGTCTAGAAGGGAGACTGAAATTATTCAAATGCTGAAGACAAGCCTTAGTAACCTCTAACCCAACAATATCCCAGCAATTTTTAAAAAACCCAGGATTCATACCATCAGGGCCCGGTGACTTATCGGGGTGTATTGAAAATAAGGCGTTCGTCACTTCTTGGGCAGAAAATGGCACCAATAAAGAATCATTCTGAGCAACAGTAATACACAAAGGAACACAAGCAAGAACAACAGAGGAGTCACTTGATGAAGAAGAAAACAAATCATCAAAATAGGTAAGAACAAGATCTTCAAGTCCATCACCCCAAGAGCACCAATTACCATCAACGTCTTTCAAATAATCATTTTGTTTTTCCACCTACGGGAAGAAGCGGAGGAATGAAAGTACTTTGTGTTTAAATCTCCTTCTCATAACCAAGTAATCTTTGCACGTTGCTTCCAAAAAGCTTCCTGGTGTGTAAAAGTATCAAAATAATTATGTCGAGCCTCTTCAAAAGCATTCACAGAAGAAACAACCAAGGAACCATGAAAACTAGACATCTACTCCTTATACAGCTTAACTTTAGTACAACAATCCAAATCAAAATAACCACCCCGATGACCTAACTCCACAGCACAGTGAGAAAGCCGAAGAGGAATAGAGAAACCCAACTCCGCAGCATAATATGCATTCTAACTAGACTGAATGATGGCCTTGCATTTATCTTCCCTTAACCACCAGTTCTCAAAGCGGAAGCAATAAGAGTGTTGTTAATACCGCATCTGCTTAGGCATGAGAAATAGCAGCATGTGATTGGAGGATGAGACACCAAGATTCCAGACTTTAGCCTCCATAAAAAGTTGAAACCAATCTGAATTCGCTAAAGCTCTATCAATTTTCTCGAAAATCATTTGATCACTAGTATGCCCCCGACTCTAAGTAAATTTTCCACCCATTATAGAAACTTCTTAAAGATTACAATCATCAATAGTCTTGCAAAAACCATCAATAAGCCATTGCGGTTGAGCAACACCACCCACCTTCTCATGAGAAGCTAATATATCATTAAAATCCCTTATGCAACACCAAGGAAAAGAATGAGACCGAGATAGAGTGCTTAAAAGATTCCAGGATGAACGACATTGGCTTCGGTCTAGAAAGCCGTAGAAGCTAGTGAGACACCATGAAAGTTGATCTTGAATTGAAACTAGAATATCAATATGATTATGTGAAAAACTGAGGAGCTGAGCCATACCCAAATGCTTCCAATACAAAGCCAAACCACCACTTCTACCCATAGGCTCCACCACAAACAAACCCACATTGCCTAACTTAGATTTTAAAGAGTCCAATCTACTTCTAGAGGATAAAGTTTCCATTAAGAAGATAAAATCAGGCTTCTCATTTTGAATCAAGTCCATATGGACATGAACTGCCCGTGGGTTCCCCAACCCACGGCAGTTCCAACTTAGAACACTCATTGATCTCGGTGGGCTTGGATTCTAGGGCCCACCGCTGGTCCTTTTTTTAATCCAAATATGCATCAATAACTGGGCTTAGATCATACCCATAAATAGTACCAACATTAACCAAGTCATCCTCCATACATCTCTTTTTCACTTCAGTGATAATAACTCCCCCATCATTAGCGCAATCATTATCAATTGATTTACCCTTATCAACTCCCATGATTGGTGAACCATTACCAATAAACTCCCTATGATTAGAAGGAGCTGAAGAATTAGGCAAAGAAAATGGAAGAGAGTCAACTACCATTGCATTACTATTAGCAACTGTCGTACCATAACGTAACCACCGTGAACCCACCTGAGCTAGATTCCGGTAACTCTGAGCAGCAAGTTCAGGACCAAAAGAGCGAGGAAGCTCTTCATCAGAGGAAAAAGTTTCTCATAAAAATCCTCAGTATGCCCAAGAATACCTCATACATAACAAAAAGTAGGGAGGCGTTCATATAGAAAAGAGAACCAAATCCACTACCCACCAGGTTTACGAACCTTCATGCATTTTTTAAGAGGAAAGCGAACATCCATCAGAATACGGATACAAATGTAAGAATGTAGGCCACCACTAAAATTATTCGAATTAGATTCAACATATGTGCCAAGAAATGCACCAACTTGAGCAACGACTTTTTCCGACCTGTAGCCAATAGGAACGTCATGGATTTGCACCCAAAAGCTTACTTTAAATAATTTTACCATACTGGGATTGCCATCCACAGAGAGTTATTTCATAAGCAAAATTTGATTATTAAATGTCTAAGGAACACCAGATAAAGCTCTATTCATATCCTTTGCATGGTTAAATTGGAAAGTATAGAGTCTTGGAGATACTTCCCGAACAGCCACTCCACGAACCAGGCTCCAAAGTGAGGCCATCATATTCTATGTAATATCAAACTTAATTGGTTTATCAGTAAGGAAGCAACCAATTAAGCAATAACATAAATCATCTGGAACATCAGGACTGTCATCAGCTTCCAATTCCTCACCTACTCATGGACAGTTGAGCACAGTCTTTTTCGAGTGAAGGTTCACTTGTAGAAGCCATAAAGTCAAAAGAATGAAGAAAAAAGTAAGGAGAAAATGCCAAAGAAAGAAGAAAGCAAAGAATACTTATCAACAGACAAGACAAAGAATTAACATGTCAACATACAAGACTTATATCTTTTTTAATCGAGTCCTATAAGCCTTTAAATTATTGCATGTTAGTCTTTCTATGTTAAGTTAAACAGATGGGGCAAGTGGATCCCACTAAATGAATTAACCTCTTGATGTGTGTAATATTGACATATTTCTGAGTTGAATTTTGATGACTTTTGAATTAATAAATAATATTAATTGGGTAGATTTTATGTTAATTAGAAAATATTTTTAGTTTAGAATTTTAATTAGGATTTTATTGTTTTTGGTTTAGTTTTAGTCAAATTTGGAGTTTTATTATTGTTTCCCTTTTTGTAAGAAAGCTTAAAAAGGAATTCCAAAAAGTCAAGGATTTGTGCGACATGGCCATGCTGAGGTCTTGTCCTCTACTGGACTATGAGAGGCCATGTCAAGGTTGTGACGAAGCCATGTTGAACAGCAGAAGGTTTCCTAATTGAAAAGGAAAAGGTATTCAAGGGCGTTTAGGGTTCTATCAGGTTTTCTTATATAAAAGGGCATTAAGACAGTTTATGGGGGCATTCCTTGGACAATTAAAATAACCACAAATAAGAGCTCAAAAAGGCGAACAAGGGTTTAAAGATTGAAGCGACATTTAAACGAGTTTTATCAATTCTTCTTCTTTATTCTCTTATTATTTATTTTATGTTTGTAATTCTTTCTAAAGCCATGTTTGGCTAAATCCTTTTTAGGGTTTAGGTTAGGAGTAGCTATTCTATGATGTGATTGAACACAAGTCTCTTATTAATTTAATTTTCAGTTAATTCTATGCGTTGAGCTTAATGTCTTGTCATCATTCCAGGCCTATTTGATTGCATGTTTATGGGTAAATTAACCAACGAGAGTTAGGAGAATTTATCAGCTTAAGACTCATAGGACTTAGACCACTCGACCACGAAAGTAGGAGAGCTCTTTAGGGGACCACGACAGTAGGGAAGCTCCTCAGCGGTAAATTAATTGTTAAGGAACTTAATGAGTTTAGATTAACTTCTTAACCATGAGAGTAGGTTAAACTTTAATCTTTACATGCTTAATTGAGCTCGAGAGAGTCTTTAGGTATTTTAGATCAATTACCCTTAACTATGATCAAGGTGTTTAATAATTATTTGTTCATGATTTGATTGGGATAGTGAAACTAAACCTAAGCTCTATGTTTTAACTATGTTATTTTCTCTAATTTTAATTTGTTTAGATTTATATTATTTGCTACATTACTTTGTTTGATTTGCTAGCTAAGAACATAGGTAGAAATATTAGTATTCAATATTCAATTCTCATGGGAGTGATATCTTTTGTACTATAATTCATGATCTGTGCGCTTGTGGGTTTTGAATGCAACACCTCTATAGCCATGTAAGCAGCGCTTTCCACGTCAACTTATTAGGGTTTAATTTGGGAAAAACATTCTAGGGTTTATTTGAATATATTGAACAAAAAAATGATAAGTTTGTTGTTACTAGGGTTTCTTCTTCTTACTCCAACAATAGGAGAGAAAACAGAAGAGCAGAACAGGGGAGATAAGAGGCCAGTAATCTTCCTCTCGTTTGTGTCCACTCAAAGCGTCACCATTGCTGCCACAATCCTTAATTCGATCACATCTACCACCTTACCTATAACTTTTTCATTCTTTTTTTTTAAGTTAGTCTTCCTTTTTTTTTTAACCGGTAATAAAAACTATGCCGCCACCATCACCAATGTTGCCACCACCATCACTGATCCAGTCACCTCTACCACCTTACCGACAACTTTACCTATAATACACCCGCAGCTTAGCTTCAGATTTCCCGACATGCCGTTCTACCTCCTTCTATGAGCTATCCAGTTGACTGATTCAATTTTCACCATTGATGAAGTTGATTAGTTCTTCTTCTTCTTCTTTTATGTATAATTATTTGTACCTTTTGAATTTTATTGTTTTAAAACATAAACAATAACAAATTTGGCATTGAGAATTTTATACTGCCATTTTTTTAATCTCTGATTACACTATAAGTTATGTTATTATTGATTTGATATTAATATGGGTGTGGATTTTTTAGATAATTGCTTATTATTGCAGTATATTTTGGGGTTAATGCCAATAGTGTCATGGTGGGAGTGGCATTAAATTGATGGCAGTGGTATTGTTGATGACAATGGTGATTTTAGGTGGCAGTGATTGATGGTTGTAGTAAATTTTGTTGGCAATGTTGTTGACAATGCTATTGAAGATGGTTTTCGGTAAATTTTGTGCAATTTTATGTGGTAGTCGTGCTAGCAGTGGCATTGAGTAGTGATGGTGTTGTTGTTGAATGGTGATGATGGTTAATGAGGGTAATGCAAGTGGCAGTGGTATCCTTTTCTGATTGAGGAGAGTGATGTACAAATTTTGATTTTAATTAGGTGTAGTTGGTGATGATTGCTTATGTACGTATGTTTGTTTGGTGATGATTTTCTTTATTTAATCAACATTCATATCATATGAAGATGCAGAAAAAAGAAACGAAGCATTTACAATCTAGAAGGAGCAAAGTCTCATCTTCATCTTTACCAAATTAGCTTTTTTTTAACTGATTCAAATAAACTCTAAAGAAAAGTTGAGCTGGACACTTTTTGCTAGCATCATTGATGAGTTAGCTGCACATGTCAGTTTATTGGGTAAGATCTGATTGCCATGTCAGTCCATTCCATTTGAGATAACAGAAGTGGACTAACGTGAAACACTTTAAATGCTTCTAGGACTCAATAAAAAAAAATTTAGGACTTGATTGAAATTTTGGGAACATGTTTTAGGGTATTGGAAAGCAAGCTTAAAGTGCCCTGAAATAGTGTTATTTTTGGACTATGAAGAGATGAAGAAGGATATTGTTTTTGCTGTTAAAAAGCTTACTACTTTTATGGGCTACCCTTTTAGCATGGAGGAAGAGAGGGAAGGGTTAGTGCAGAAAATCATAACTCTGTGCAATTTTGAGAATTGAGTAAATTGGATGTCACTAAAAATGGAGAGCAATGGTCAAATACTCTGTTTGCCATTCTTAGCAGCTCCTTATACAGAAAAGGTAAAGTTGGAGATTGGAAGAATCATTTTACATTAGAGATGGCAAAGCGTATGGATAAAATTTCTGAGGAAAAACTAAGTGGCTGTGGTCTCACATTCATGGCTCGCCAAGATTGAGGTAATTTTAACATATATATTTTAAAAACTTTTCTGACAGTGTCAAATTAATTAAAGAGGTATAGAACAATTTTTATGCTCTCTCTCATTCTTGAACAATTATTAATTTCAATTATTAAGAGGGGGCTGTAACTGGTTTTAGGACCAACAATCATCCCCTTCATAGTTCATAACTTATTTTTAGTATTTATTCTTTGCTTTAGATTTATTTTGCTTTTGTTTATAGATATTTATACATGTTTGTGGCTATCTTTATGATGTTTTTGTGCAGCTACTCTAGAGAGGAGAGACTGTCATTTTTATGGCCAAGACCAAGAACTTCCATGTATCTATTTCTTTGTAATTTATCTAAAAGTCAAGCTTCACACCTATCCACAATTGATGAAACATGTGTATAATTATGTATCTTTTCTATGTATCTTTTTAGTGGATCTTATTGCATTGATATTATCTTCTTCATCTCAAGTGATGGATGGAAAAGTTATATCAGAAATAGTTCTTTGTTTGGTCAGGTTCTATATAAGTTTTTTTAAGTATCTTAGACCCAAATGATGTGTTTACTTTAATCATGATGTACTGTCCTTTTCAAGTAAATAAAGTTTACTTATAGTTGTTAAAAAAAATAAGGACAACAATTATTGTTGTGCAGTAGAGGTCGCTAGTCGGATGGTAGAAGTTGTCAAGTTGCTACTAGCAATAATTATTTTTTTGTCGCTGATTTAGGCTGGCTAGGGTTAGATTTTTTTAGGGGTGTATTAATATACTGTGGCTATGTTGCTTTTTAGTAGCAATGGAAATTTTATATATTCAATGAGAATCATGATCAATAACATTTTTTGTTTTGTTTTTTTTTTTGAGATAATGAATCCACAAGTCCTATAAGTTATCAAAAATTGCAATCAAGTCCTAAAAAAATTTCTTTTTTTAAGTGAGTTATAGAAGCGTATAAAATGTTTCACGTTAGTCCTCTTCCGTTATGTCAAACGGAATAGAATGATGTGGCAATTAGACCCCACCTAATGAACTGACGTGTGTAGCCAACTCACCAATGATATTGAACCCACAAAAATATTTTTTTTTACTAGACTAAAATATGATTTATGATTTACTTGATTATTGGTTCTGCAAGAGAAGCATTTGCTTGTTTTTAGTATTCATCATTTTAGCAAAAAAAAAAAACAAAAACAAAAACGAAAGGGATAATGAATCCACAAGTCCTATAAGTTATCAAAAATTACAATTAAGTCCTATAAAAATTTCTTTTTCTAATTTAGTCTTAGAAGCATTTAAAGTGTTTCATGTCAGTCCAATTTCACTATCTTAAACGGAATGGACTGACATGGCAATTAGACCCCACTTAATGAACTGATGTGCACAGTCAACTCATCAATGTCACTGAACCCACAAGTCCTATAAGTTATCCAAATTTTCAATCAAGTCCTAAATTGTTTCTCTCCTAATTAACATGAAACGAAACTATTGCACAATATCCTTGAGTGATTTTTTCTTTTCATGTTTATTGTTCTTATTGAGTGGAAACAATAAAAGTGAAAAGAAAGAATCACTCAAAGATGTTGTGCAGTGGTTTTGTTTTATGTTAATTAGGAGATAAACAATTTAGGACTTAATTGAAATTTTGGATAACTTATAGAACTTGTGGATTCAGTATCATTAATGAGTTGGTTGGCACGTCAGTTCATTAGGTGGGGTCTAATTGCCACGTTAGTCCATTCCGTTTGAGATAATGGAAGCGGACTAACGTAAAACACTTTAAATGCTTCTAGGATTAAATTAGAAAAAGAAATTTTTTTACGACTTGATTGTAATTTTTGACAACTTATAGGATTTATGGATTCATTATCCCTTTTTTTTTTTGCTAAAATGATCAATACTAAAAACAAGCAAATGCTTCTCTTGTAGACCTAATAATCAGGTAAATCATAAATCAGATTTTAGTCTGGTAAAAAAGAACATTTTTTTTTCATTTTTCTGAAATTCTATTTGCATTTTTTACTCATATATATAACGACCCACTTATCAGTTTTTTTAATGCGCATCATCTTCTAAAATATGCTCTTTTTGACAGCCCTAATCAAAATTGGCAAAAAATAAAAGTCCATCCAAAGTTAAACCAAATCATAGCTATATATCATTCGATTTTTTGCTAGAGAAAGGATTGAAAGCCTCAACAAAGATTACTATCAATATAACAACAAAGTTTTGAAAATGAGGAACTAACTCTATAATAGAATCAAATTGAATAAATTAACCAAATTTATTGTGAGTTGTAACTTTCATTCAAGCGTTCTTGTTTTGCATGCAAACTCAACATTTTTTTTATTCTCAGAAAAGCCATATCACCATTATAGTCTCCAGATTCAACTAAATTTGAAGTAAATTTCTTATCCTGCTGCTTGTAAACATTATGGTACATAAAATAATTTACACGAGAGAACCCTTTCATTTCCTCCCATTTCTAAGGGTAAAGCCCCTATCTAAGCCCTTTATTTCCTTTTTCAGCTCCTCTTTCCCCTTCTTTTATCTCTTTCTTTTCACAATTTCCAATAACCTTTGAGTACAAGAATCAATTAGAAAAAAAATCTTACTATACGGGATCTTACTTTAATATATTTTTGTACGAGTCAATGCCATAACCACGACGAACTGTAATTCTATGCAGCTAATCGTACCCTGCAAATACTCCAGCTCCCGCAATACTGGCAAGCATGTTTGCGGTAACTCCTCTGTATAATGCTATGAAGCCTTCATGGTAAAGTATTTCACGAAGTTCATGACATTGCATTGCGATACTTCAAGGGTTGACCAGAGGTCAACATTATTCTTCATTTGAGAGTATCAAAAGGGTATGCACATATCCCAGAGACTGTAGTGATACTCCAACCTAACAGCAAACTAGCAAAGAAATTTCCCTAAAAAATGCATAAACAGTCAGCTACATAACCAATTAACATTGTCAGCATGGGGGCCAGGTTCTTACTACACATTACACTTTATGCATATGAACGAAAGCTAAGGTTATTACTATCATTAGGAAATAAGCTCTTGATAAAGTATTTCAACACATTGATATGATCTGTGCATGATAATGGCTTATACTTATATGAACTTTGTCAATAGTCCCACATTAGAAGTTCATCATCCAATCTAGCATTCATAAAGTTCAATGTGGACTATCTCCTAGACTACTTCACAAATGGTAGTCCCACAAGAAGAAATAACTTTAATTAGTATACATGTAATATGGAACTCTGGATTACGCTTCATTGTAAGTGTGATGCAAATCTATTTGCTCTCTAATACTCTAAACCTTTTTACAAAAATCCAAAACCAAATATGGAGGAACTAACCTTAAAAGGTCCTACCAAAATGATAGGCTTCATGATCTCAAAAATGCCAAAATACATGTCACGATACATAGTAATTCCTATGATTGTTGAAGAATTACATTAGGTAACATCATAAGAGAAAAATAAGACTATATACTAAGAAAAAGATCAAAGAAACAAGCAAGGTAGCACAGACTATTGAAGAATAGTTTAAGCCATTCATGCCTCTTGCTATGTTTTGTTAATATGTTTTTATGATACGATTTGACATGTGTATTATTCATTTAAAATTTTAACTAATGGAACATATTTCTGTTTATATGAAAATAATCTTATGAGTTTAGTTTCCACTTCACTCAGTGGAAGTTATGTTATAAAATGTTGATTATTTTTTCCATTTTTCTGCTAAAAAAGACAAGGAATTTTTGTTTTACCAAATTGCCCCATGAGGCAGGAACAGTATACCTATTCCTCTTGGTAATTTCAAAGTCCACCTTATGTAAATCATTTTTATTTTCATTATGTCTTTATTGTGTGTACTCATATCTTCATCCATCTTACCTTACTACTTTCACCTAAAATGGATAGTGCTGATGAAGCTAGAAAAATAGAAGAAGAGGGAGGATCAATAGATCCATCACCACTGATCATCGACCGTACTAACAAGTACCAAGAGATCACCTTAACTCTTCCCAAAAGAGACTGTTGAGGATCTGCTCTTTATAATTACCAAGGTTTTTAGTATCAGTATGACTATTCTTGGAATGATGGTATTCGAAGAAAACTTCAAACTTGAACCCTATGATATTATCTTATTTTCTTTTCCTAAGTCAGGCACAACTTGGCTTAAAGCTCTAGCCTTCGCCATTATTACACGCTCTAGTTTCAATGATGATCTCTCTAACACACCTTTAATCACTACTACTCCATATGACTGTGTTCCCTTTATTGTAGTAGGTAATCGTCACAACCTAGAAGTTCCACTTATTGTTGTGCACTATAATTAAACTTCTTTACCATCCTCCATTGCTGCATCAAGGTGTAAGATTGTTTACATATGTAGGGATCCAACGGATGTGTTCATTTCTCTATGGTGCTTTATTAAAAAATTTTCATAGGTTAACCTTGAAAAATATCCATGCATAGAAAAAGGGTTCCGCCACTAGAAGTGGGGAATGACCATTTCAACTTACAAAAAATAAAACTTGGGCATTCTGCCACTTCAACTGGTGGAAGTGGCAGAATACCTCTATTAAAATAAAATAAAAATTAGGCCATTCTGCCATTTGGACAGGCAGAATGTTCCAATGGCAGAATGACCAGTCCTGCTTTTAGTACCCGCCATCTCAGTAAAAACTATCATAAAATAGTAAAAGCTTTTAAAAACACCACAAAAAGGGAATTATTTTGAAAATAACCACAAATTGAAATTTTTTTTCAAATTTTGCCATAAATTGGAAAATAGCCCCTCAAATTTTTGTGAGAGTTTGTTATTCCTAACAGTTCCTACTATAGAAAGGTGAAGTTGAAATAAGATATTTAGGTTGTGAGATACATAGAAAAAAAAAAAGAAAGCAATAGGGTTTTTGGAAGAGAAATCTCATATTATGATTTCTCTATTAGACAACCAGTATATATACAATCTTATAAAGAATAATGCAAATACGTGTACAAATCCAATGGTCTCTATATCTAGTTGTACAAAGGATGAAAAGGGCTACACTAGAGTTTTATACAATAATAATATCAACCCTTATCAATAGCTTTATCATCCCCCCCTCAAGCTCAATAGTCTGGGCAGAACTATAAGCTTGCAATGAAGCTCTTGAAAATGAGTAACTGGAAGAGCCTTGGTCATTGCATAAGCAAATTGTTCAGTAGAAGAAGAGTGTTGAATAACCAAAGCTTGTTGCATAACTTTGTCCCGAATGAATGATGATCAATTTCAATGTGTTTGGTACGAGTATGAAGCACCGGGTTTTCTGCTAATTAGGTAGCACTAATGTTATCACAAAGCAATTAAGGTGAGAATGGAATAAAGATGTGTAGTTCTTACAATAAGGACCCAACCCATAATATTTCAACAGAAGCATTTGCAATGGCATGATACTCTGATTCGGTGCTAGAACAAGAAATAACTCTTTGTTTGGAGGATCAAGAAATGAGATTAGACCCCAAATAAATACAATATGCACTTGTCCTGTGTTGATCATCGGGACAAGATGCCCAATCAACATCTATAAAACAAGTCAAGTTTTTTTTCCATTATTTGTGAGAGAAAAATGCCATGGGAGTTGGTAGATTTAAGGTATTGAAGAAGAAATTTCACTGCTTGCTAATGGGTAGTAGTGGGTGAGTGCATAACTTAACATACCTTATTGACAACGAAGGTTATGTCTAGCCTTATAATAGTGTATTATTAAAGTGCTCCTACTATGCTACAATATTTTGAAGGATTAGGTTGTGGTGTTCCATTATAGATAGATAACTGAGAAGTATGAGTCATTAGTGTGTGGTAAGGTTTACAATCTGGAATGTCAGCTCGAGTAAGAAGATCATTGATATATTTAGCTTGACTGAGGTGAATTTCTTAATTATATATAGCCACTTCAATCCCAAGAAAATAAGATAAAAGACTAAGATCCTTAAGTGAAAATTAAGAGTGAACTTTAGATATGAGTTGTTGTAAGAACTAAGGGTTGTTACCTGTAAGTATAATATCATCAACATATACAACAAGAAAAATTATGAGTGAACTGGTGAAATACATGAAACGGGATGCATCAGATTTTGACACAATGAAGCCCTAAGATATTAAACATGAACTTAATATAGTGAACCAAGCTCATAGAGACTGCTTTAAGCCATAAAGGGCTTTATTGAGTTTACATACCATAGGTACAAGCGAGGAAACTTGAAATCTAGGGGGTTGTTCTATGAAAACGTTTTATTTGAGCTCGCCATTTAAAAAGGCGTTATGAACATCAAGCTAACGTATAGGCCAATTATGCATCAAGGATAAGCAAATGATGATCCGAATAGTGGTAGGCTTAACCACGGGATTAAAAGTTTCAACGTAGTCTAACCCCTCTATTTAACGAAAGTCCTTAGCAATTAATGGGCCTTGTAACAGTCAATACTACCATTAGCTTTCAATTTTAATTTATAGAACCACTTACATCCGATAACTTTGGGTGTGGTGAAGGCAGGAACTAGTGTCGAAGACATATTTTTGTGAAGGGCAACTAATTCAGCTTTCATGGCAGAAATCCATTTTAGATTTGATGAGGCTTCCTTAAAGGATTGAGGCTCATTTTATGTTTTAGATAAAAGAGATTTTGCTTTGAAAACTTCTATCTTGGATCTTATGCGTATGGTGTGAGAATTAATTAGTTCAAGTGGCTTGAATATACCTCGTAATGGAGTTGGCATGGCTGGAACACTAAGAGAACTCGTATTTGGCATAATATTGGACATAGTTTATTGTGCTAAATCAAGTGAAAGAACTTGTGTTGAAGAATAAGGAGAAGATGGAGATAAATGTAAAACATTTGGAGATAATTGTGTAGAATATGTGGGTTGAATAGGTAGAGAAGAAGATTGAGAGGGATTAAGAGACGTTAGTGGTACAAGTGAGGGAAGATGAACATGAGAAGAAGAAACTGAGACTGAATTGTCACAATGATTAGAAGTAGAAAGAGATAAGACATTGACAAATGGGAAAGAGTGCTTATTAAAGGTGACATGACAAGAGATATATATACGGCCTATTTAAGGTTGAAGACACATATAACCTTTATATTGATTGATGAATCCTATAAAGACACACTAGGAGGACCTCATTTCAAGTTTATGGTGATTGTATGGTCGTAAAAAAGGAAAACAAGAATAACCAAAGGTTTTAAGAATAAAGTAATTAGGAAGTTTATGATATAGAACTTCATATGGAGATTTATTTACAAAAATTTGAGTAGGGAGCTTATTAATGAGATAGGTGCTGGTTTGGAAGGCATATGACCAGAGTGAAAGAGGTGTGGAACTGTGAGCAAGTAAACTTAATCCCATTTCAATAATGTGACGATTCTTTCTCTCTACCCAGCCATTTTGTTCGAGAATATAGGGATAGCAAATTATGTGTAGAATACCAAGAGAAGGAAGATATGTGGAGACAAATTGTATTCACCTCCCCAATCACTTTAAATAGTTTGGATTTAAGAATTGAATTGAGTGTTAACCATAGCATTAAATTTGATAAACAAAGGTAGTGTCTCATTTTTAGTTTTAAGAAGATAAAGCTAAGTGTATAATGAATAATTAAAGAAAAGCCAAGTGTATATGAATAATCATCGATAAACAGAAGAAAATAACGAACACCAAAAGTAGAATTGATTGGGGAAGGTCCCCATAAATTTGTACAAACTAATTCAAAAGTTTTAAAGCTCTAAAATTAGAGTTTACAAAAGGGAGTCTCTGACTTTTTGCTAATTAGCATGAATTACAAAAATCATAACTAGATACAAACTATTGGACATTACACAACTTGAGCACTTGAGAAACAACTTTGGAGGATGGATGAACCAATTTAGAATGCCAAATATTGAAATCTTTATTCTGAGCAAGTAAGACACTTGTGAGAGAAGAGTTGGACACATTGATAGCGGCTGAATTTGAAGGATTGTGTAATTAATATAAATTAGGCATTTGATAAAGACCACTAGTAAAATGACCTTGGAGCAAAATTTTTCCTCATGAGATTATCCTTAACCAAGAAAAAGGTAGGGTGAAATTCAACTACAACATTGTAATCTAAGCAAAGCTTAGTGACACTAATAAGTTTCTTTGAGATTTTCTAGTATGTACAAAATATTCTTCAACACAAGTGGTTTTGTGTGTGTGTGTAACAAACTATTAGAAATATGGATATTCTTACCACACCTATCATAACCTACTCTGCTCCTTAGTAGGGTGTAAAATCACTAAGGGTTGAGGTGTCTAATGTCAGATGATGAGAGGCTTCTGAATCAAGATACCATGTATTATCTTGGAGAGTGAATGGACCAGCAAACATAAAGGCAACAAAATTGGTTGTAGCAGCTTTTTGAGTAGCAAACTGAGATGGGTAAGAGAGATTAGTATGATGATAACGATTATAAGCAATGTGATCGAGCTTCCCACAAATCTGACATAAAATTTTTTGAAAGGCATTTATGTTGTTTGGCCTTGGTGACCAATGATTGGTGAACTACTAATTTGGAGGATTACCGAGAATACTTGGTAAATTATTGTGTGGAGGACGATTTTGATAGAAGCGTGATCTAGTTATATTGCGGTTATTGTGGAATTGAGTGTTTTGTTTATAGAAGGTATTTTAATGGTAATTTATTTTATAGAATTGGTTTCTTTTTGGGTTATGAGACTGGAAATTGGCTAGGTTAGCTTGAGCATTTAGATTGAGTTGGGAGAGGTTGATTTGGTCTACAATAATTTGTCTAGATAGGCAAAGATCATGGTTTAATAAGAGGCTATGAATCTCTTTAACACTAGGTTGGTCAATTCTAGCATTGATAAAATCAACGAGAGTTATATTCAAGACACCCACTCTTGAAATATATAAATTAGCTAATCATCATGAGACACTAGCTCTCAAATTGAAGCAAGTTTATTTATAATCGATTTCTTTTTTAGCATATACTCATATGTGGTCATACTATCCTTCTTTAATGTTTGAAGTTCCGCTCTGAGCTCAAAAAAATGAGGTCGATTGTTTACATCATGAAAGTGCCCTAAAGCATTCCAAATTTCTATTGTAGTAGCAAAACCAACAATATTTGAAGCCATTGGAGGAGTAAGAGATGCATACAACCAGCTCATCACTAATATATTAAGGCACTGCCATTGTTTGTATTGAGGATTTGGAATTAATTGTTATGCATCTTGAAATCTTGGTAGGCAAGGTCTAAAACCATTAATGAATTCTTCTAAGCCATTTGCAATAATGATATTGAAAAGTTGGTTTTTCCAAAGATTGTAATTATCACGATCAAGTTTAATGGTGAGATTTTGGCCAAGATTAGGAAGTGGAGGTTGTAAGGTCTGTGTAGGATCTAAGTTAGAAAAGTTTTCAAGCTGGGTATGATTTGCAGGAGTTCTTGGTGTTGTATTAGTTGTTGAAGATGTTGGATTTGAGCTTTAGTTATTAGTTCTTGATGGTATTTTCATTAGAGTGAAGGGATATCTAACCTTAACAGCTTTGATACCAAAATAAGATATTTAGGTTGTAAGATACAGAGAAAAAAAGAAGAAGAAAGCAATAGGGTTTTTGGAAGAGAAATCTTAGATTATTAGATAAATTACAAAAATAATGTTTGAACTTTTTAATTTTTTCTATTTTGGTGGTTAGACTCTTTAATTTTGTATCAATGTAGTGGTTCTGACCGGCCAGTAGCTATCTGAGTGTACAATCAGCATGCATGGGACCCACTAATTGCCATGCAGAGCGCCAGATCATCAATAAGCTGCTACAATACCAAGAAAAATGCCCTTAATCTAATTGAAAAGGAATAAATGCCCAAAGTTTAACATAAAAAAAATCTTAGCTCAGCTCTTCTCTTCTCATTTAGCACCACCGCCATCGCTGCTCCGCTACTTTGTTAAAGCCACCGTCATTACTCATGATCTTCCTTACTATCATTTCTCACATTCCTCTCCGAATCAAGACTCTCCTACAACTACTACAACAAATCATGCCCAAGGTTCACTCAAATCCTTCAAGAAACCATCACCAACAAGCAAATTGCCAGCCCCACTAGGAATAATAATAATAATTATTAATATTAATAAATATTATACGTCCCTCTTTATTTGCAAGCTGTAATTGAATGGGAGCTATCTTGTACTCATCTTTCTTGGTTACAGAAGGAGCAGCTCTCTTTCCTTATCTCTAAACCATTTTATATTAAATCTCCTTTCATTTGTTTCTTTCTTGATATCATCTCTTTCAAATAGATCTCTCAACCCTTTTTTTCCTTTTTCTTTTATGGTGTCTCCTTTTATCACCATAATTTGAAGACATATGTGTCTGTATCATTGTTGCTCCTTCTTCTTTTGTACACGCCTCTCCATTTCCATTTTCAATTACCATTTTTAATCTTGTAATGATTTCAAAGTTGTAACCTTTTTCTAGTTTTCAACACCATTCAGAAACCATATTTTGTTCTTTATCTATCGTTTTTATAAATCAGAGCCAAAAAAAAAACCAAGACTCAGCAAGATTAGACGATAAAGGCCATCTGTTGTGGATATTGCTGCCGCTATTGCTATGGTTTGGTATACCCTTTTTTTTAACTTCTTACAAGAGGATAGAGGTTTGTACACTGTTGAGGTCAATATAGGTTTCAGTTTGAGGGATTGAGATCTTGATATGGGTGTTTGGGGTGCTGTTATGGATGATTTGAAGTGGCAATCATTGATTTTCTTGGATTTTTTCATGTGAAAAAGAGCTTTAAAGCTCTTATTTTTAATTTTAATTTTTCTCAAAATAAAATGATTAAATTGGAAATAGAGAAACAAAAGAAAAGAAAAGAAGAAAATGTTTGATTTAATTTGGAAATTATTGAAGAAGAAAAATGGATATCTAATTACTAAAAAGAAGAAATAAAAAATTTGCAGCAATGAACTATATATACAATCATTTTTTCCATTAATTGAAAGAAAGCTTCTTCAAATGCTTGAATTTTTGCAGCCATTTCTTTAGCTTTCCACTGTGACATAAAAAAAACATTAGATTAACAATTGCATGAGAGATTAAAAATGTAGGGTAAATTGGTTGAATCATTATTGTTCACCCATTCATTGAAAACTCCTCTTGGGTTCTGACATGAGTGAGATGAAGGAAGGAATAGTAGTGGCAGTGAGAAAGGAGGTGGTGATTTCCTAATTTCAATTGTTAATTATTAATTGAATGTTGGTTATTTTTAGTCTTTGCTAAAAAAAAGAGACTACTTTAGCCTTTTAACTAAACAAATTTAGGTTAATTTTGACATTTTATAAGTAAATGCTTATGTGATGAGATGAATGGTTGTCCTATTTATGCTTAGGCAACAATCCATTGGCTGAACCGCCTAAATGACACAAAATGAGTAAGTTTAAATACTCAATAGCAAAAAAAAAAAAAAAAAAAAAATAGACGTCGAAATAGCAAAAATTAAAAATTTTACACGTGAACTCTATATCTAGGTGTATAAAGGACAAAAAGGACTACACTAGAGTTTTATACAATAACAATATTAGCCGTTATCAATAGCTTTATCAAGTTGGAGATTGGAAGAATCATCTAACACCTGAGATGGCAAAGCGTCTGGATCAAATTTCTGAGCAAAAGTTCAGTGGCTCTGGTTTCACTTTCATGTCTCATCAATATTGTCAGGATTAGAAGTAGTTTTAACAAGTGTCAAAATAATTAAATGGGTTTTGTCCTCCTGAATTTCATTTTTACTACGATAAACATCAAGTTGTTATTATAAAATAATAATCAATCGCAGTTGTTGATTTCGTGCAGGGATTTATGTTATAGTAATACAGCACACTGCTCCAAGCCCCCAGGCTGGTTAGGGTCAGATTCTTACAGTGGTGTATTAATAAATTGTTGCTATGTTTCTTTTTAACTAGTAACGAAAATTTTATATTATTTATGAGAACATGATCAATAGTTCAAAACCAGAGCAATAACTCTATAGAAGTTGGTTCCATATATATATATATACAATTGATCCATCCATTGACAGCTGTGTTTTGGTCCCATCCATGACAGCTGTGTTTTGGTCCAGCTTTTGCTGGATTTTTGCTTTCGGCCAATTTTGATCAGAAGAGCAATTTTCAGAAGAAGATGATGCGGTTAAAAAACCAAAAAATTTTATGGTCTAATGTTGACTTTGAAATGTAAACTGGGTTAAGGGAAACATTTTCTTTTAAAATTATATCATATTAAATTTTATTTTAAAATTTTTATAATTAAATTTTATAAATTATATAAAATTAATTTTAATAGCTAATTAAAAAAATTATTTAAACTAATGAATAAACTGATAAAATTTTCTTAATCAATATATACAAATTAATTTTTTATTTTTAAATTTTTTTAACTTTCTTAAAAATTTATTTAAAATTTTCTTAAAATTTTTTATAAATTTAAAAGTTTTTTAGACTTTACAATTTAAATAATTTTTTATTAGTTAATTATTAAAATTAAATTAATGAATAAAAATTTTATTATTAAATTATTATAATTAAATTTTAAATAAAATTAATAAAATTTTCATATGTATATCATTTTATTTTAAAATTTAAAAATTTAAAAATTTTAAAAAAGTGTTAAAATTGTTGTATATATTTAAAAAATATTATGTCGTGGATCAACTTTATGAAAGGCTCGGATGACAATGGAGTAAAAGCATCGGCTCAAAAAACTAGGCTTATTTTGGTAAAAAAAAAAAAAAACTAGGCTTATGGCGCTGCCGTGACTTTTGACGACCCTAAATTGCTTAATCTTAATGGTATACATGTGTTTTGTGAATTTCTTGATTTCGAGATTAATTTAATCCATCGAAATATAATTTTTCTTAAAGAAATCCTTGGGTCAACATAAATTAATAAAAAATCTAAACTGGTAAAAATTCGGTAATATTAAATTTTGAGCAAAGAAGCAGAGTATATTATTTTATAAAAAAATTAATTGATAATTTTTTTAAAAAAATAATTAAAATTTTTTCGTTATTAATTTAAAGGAAGAATAATTTCTATTATATAGTTTTAAAAGAAATTAACATAAATTTTTTTTTCTCTTTTAAAGGAATTCAAATTTACTGGACACTGAATATAGATAAAATTTAATTTAAGAAAGAACGTATATAATATACTGTGATAATAAGATGTTGTAAAATGTTGGTTAGTTTCCATTTTTCTTATACTCTTCATAAAAAATGGATAGTGCTGATGACGCCAGAGAAACAGATGAGGGAGGACGAAGAGAGTCACCACTAATCACCGGCAGCATTAACAAGTACAAAGAGATGATCTCAACCCTTCCCAAAAGAGACTGTTGGGGAACTACTCGTTATCAGTACCAAGGTTTCTGGTATCAATCTAACTATATTCTTGGGATGATGTTAGCTCAACAAAACTTTAAACCTCAACCCTGTGATATTATATTGTCTTCTTTTCCTAAATCAGGCACAACTTGGCTTAAAGCTCTAGCTTTCGCCTTTGTTACACGCTCTGACATCGCCAATAGCAGCCCTTTGCTCACCGTTACTCCACACGATTGTGTTCCTTTACTTGAACTCGACAGTGATCGTGAAGTTCCGCTTGTTGCTACACACGCTAGCTATACTTCTTTACCATCCTCCATTGCTGCATCGGGGTGTAAGATTGTTTACTTATGCAGGGATCCAAAGGCGGTATTAATTTCTCTGTGGTGTTTTCTTAAAAAGTTTTCATATGTTAACCCTGAAAAATATCCATGTATAGAAGAAGGGTTCGAGTTGTTTTGTGAAGGGCTTGTTCCTGCTGGGCCTTTTTGGGAACATGTTTCAGGGTATTGGAAAGCAAGCTTAGAGTGCCCTGAAAGAGTGTTGTTTTTGCAGTATGAAGAGATGAAGAAGGATATTGTTTCTGCTGTCAAAAAGCTTGCTACTTTTATGGGCCACCCTTTTAGCATGGAGGAAGAGGGGGAAGGGTTGGTGCAGAAAATCGTAACTCTATGCAATTTTGAGAATTTGAGTAAATTGGATGTCACCAGAAATGGAGAGCAATGGCCAAATACTTTGTTTGCCGTTCCTAACAGTTCCTTCTACAGAAAAGGTGAAGTTGGAGACTGGAAGAGTCATCTTACACCAGAGATGGCAAAGCGTATGGATAAAATTTCTGAGGAAAAACTAAGTGGCTGTGGTCTCACTTTCATGTCTCACCAAGATGATTGAAGTAATTTAAACGTATATTTTTCAAAAAAATTTCTTGCAGTGTCAACATAATTAAGGAGGTATACAACAATTTTCTATGCCTTCTCCCATTCTTAAACAGTTATTAATCTGAGTTGTTGGGAGGGGGTTGTAACTGGTTTTAGGACCTGCAATCATCCCCTTCATAGTTCATAACTTATTTTCAGTATTTATCCTTTGCTTTAGATCTATTTTGCCCCTGTTTATAGATCTTTATATATGTTTGAGCTCAACTTTGTGATGTTTTTGTGCAGCTACTCTAGAGAGGCTGTCATTTTGGTGGCTAGGACCAAGAACTTCCATGAATCTGTTTCTTTGCCATTTATCCAAAAATCAAGCTTCACACCTATCCAGAATTGCTGAAACAGGTGTTATAATTCTGTATCTTTTCTACCTTTCTTTTAGGTGGATCTTGTTTCGTTGATATCATCTTCTTCATCTCAAGTGATGGGTGGAAAAGTTACGTTAGAAAATAGTACTTTGTTTGATCAAGTTCTGTATAAGTTTTTTATGTATCTTGGATCCAAATGATGCATTTCTTTTGATCATGATGTACTGGCCATTTTTAAGTAAATGAAGTTTACTTATAGTGGTTAAAAAAAATAAGGATAATGATTATTGTTGTGAGTAAAATATAGCTAGTCGTGACAATTTTTTTTTTATCCTGAATTTTTTCATAAATTACATTATTAAAAAAGATAAGAAAATAAAAAATATTTACCAATTATAAGTGTTTAAATTATTTCACAATAAAAAAAAATAAGAATAATAATTATTGTCGTGAATATCAACGTTTGTGGCTAGCTATAACAATTATTTTTTTTCTTAAATTTTTTTATAAATTATATTATTAAAAAAAATAAAATAAAAAATTATTTATAAAATATAAATATTTAAATTATTATATGATGGTTCATTCGAGTATAATTTAAATTTTAAATTTTATAAAATTTTAAAAATTTAAAATTAAAATTTTAAAAAATAAAATTAATAAGTAAATATTAATTAATATTAAATACAATATTAAAATTATCCTATTATCTTCTTCAAGCCTACAATATTGTGTGCATCATCTTCCAAAAACTAATTAAGGTGATCTCATCCAACTGAATTTTATATTGATTCTCATGAACATTAAATTGTTCATGTAAAATACTTTCTTTATTTTTAAATAATTATTATTTTAGAAGTCTAATTTTATTTCTAAATAATTATTATTTTAAATTATCAATACATTTTAACTATTTTTTTTTTCTTATTTCACTTTTTTTTTAATATAGGAGAATTAATTGAATAGATATCTACTCATTTTGAAACTCTATATAAAATTAATAATTATTATAAGGGTAATATATTATTTTATACATATATTAATTACATTCCTTAATCTATGTGAAGAAACCTTAAATGACAATTATTTAGAAACAAATAGAGTAATAAATAATTGTAGTTGTTGATTTTAGTGCAAAGATTTATGTTTTCAACAGTAACAAAGCACACTGATCTAGGCTGGCCGGGCTCATATTCTTTTAATGGTGTATTAATATATTGTGGCTATGTTTCTTTTTAGTATAAATCTATCCGGATATAATATATTCAAATTATTTTGGATAGAAAGGATATTTTGGTAAGTTTATGTGGGACTATAAGGCTATAAATAGAAAACAAAAAAAAGTGCAATACCAATATTATCCTTAGTCAATCTGCCATAATTATTTTTTTCTTCCTGCACATATCCCCAAGCTCTTCACTCTGTTTATCCTTTTTCAAGTAGATATCTTTTTTTATAAAGTGGTGGTGGTGGTGCTTCCGGTTTTACGGCAAAGTAGTAATGTAGTGGTTTAGAGATGGATAACAAAGGAGAGAAAAAAAAAATACACACTCTCAGCAGCGTCCATCTCAGCATTGAGAAGGTGACTGCAAAAACATATAGACATCAAGTGTTGATGATCAGTGACCTTTATAAGAACATGATGTAAAGGCTGAGATGGAAAACAACATATATTTTTATTATACTCAACTAATAGTACTAGCAGTGACGAAATTAGAAACTAAAATTAATGAGTTAAATAAATAAATGGATCCCTACCCTTTCACTCATCTCACTGTAAGCAATCTCTCATTTAAAATCCCTCTCGCTACTAAATATGCTCGCTCCATTCTTCATCCTTCTTTTTCTCCTTATTTTTGCAAAATGAAGCTCAAGAATTTTGGTAAAATGTCAATACTCTTGCTAATTTAAGCTTAAACTTTCTGTTTTTTCTTTTTTTCTCTATACCTCAATATTCTTACTTCTCTGTCCATTGTCGATAGTTGAACTGTTTGATTTGTTAACTCCATCCCTGATTTACTATATGGATTCAATATATCATCGTCGTCTGGCACCACTCCAACATCTAGTGATGAGGATGACACTTGAGGTCGCTAGCACACGATCAACTCATCTTTTCTTCATAATTTTTTTTATTTTTTAAAAAAAATTATTGAAAGATAATCGCAAAAAAGTAGAAATTTAACTCACGTTGTTGCTCAGGCACTGTGTGTTATCACCGAACGGAAACATTTTGGATCCAACGAAGTCAAGCTCAAAGCAGTTATTGTTAACTAACGAAGCTTAAATGTTCTTGTTTCTTTGAACCGGAATGACATCGTCTATTCTCGAGCTATTATGCTCATGTGCTTCGAGTTTTGGATCTACATGACCATAATCCATATCGAGGTAAGTGCAACTTGAATGTTGCTGCAAACGTTCTACTCTTGACATTCTTATATTTTTTTTTCATTTGATGCATCCGGTATCTTGTATCTCGTAGGACTAGACTATTCATATTTGACCCGGGTTAGACCTCGAAGGGCGACAAAGGTCTCCCCATTAATGCTTCCACATACACTAGGCCTCCTACCTGAGACCTTAGCTTAAGCAACATCAGACCCCAGCCATCTGACCTAACGCTAATGGGTCTTGACATTCTTATATTTTGAAGTGTGATATCTATTACTTCTATATGTGCTATTCTTATATGTTAAAATATGATATCTATTGCTTTTCTCTTCCTTGATGGGTACAAGATTTGATCAGAAACATGAAGTTGCAGACTAACTCAATGCAATGTCTGAAGATTTGACAAAGGTATTGAATAACGTTCCATCTTCAATGTAGCCTAAGTTGTACAATAATGCAGATATCTCTAACAAGCCATCTTCAATCCTAACAGACGATAATATTGGGTTCAGGATGTAGCAGATAGCAGCTTCGTTATTTCCTTTAGTAGACCAGGCATAACCCTTAGCTCTTGCCCTTGGGACAACTTGCTAGGAATCTGCTAGGAGTGGTTGAGACATAAGATTAAGAGGAAAACATAAGGCTTTTAAGTTAATGGGGGGTATTTCTCCTTTTAATTTATCCTTTACTTATTGTACTAAACTTAAGTAGGGTTTGTTCTAGCAATCAACTCATCTTTTCTTCATAAGCTAATGAGTTGTTTTTATTTTTTTAAAAAGTATATGCTCTTGCTTCTCTCCACGACCTTATTGTTGATATTTGGAGGATTTGGAAGAAGCCATAAAGCAACTTCCGCTTCTTCTCTACTAACATCAACGACGTCTCCATCAACATCTGAGAAGTAGAGATACGCTAGAAGATTCTAATAGGAAGGAAGAAGAGAGATGGTATAGATAGAGCAAAGGGATCATTAGAAATTGCTTTTTCCCTCTTTCCAACACAAGGGCTACAGTAGTCTTTTCATCACCATTAACTTTTTTCTATCCAAAAAAATTTGGATAGATTCTATTCGGATAGCATTGCTCTTTATATGGCAATGTAAATTTTTTATATTCATCAGAAAATCATGATCAATTTTTTTTGCAAAAATGATCAATACTAAAAACAAGCAAATGCTTCTCTTGTAGACCCAATAATCATGTAAATCATAAATCACATTTTAGTATGGTAAAAAAGAACATTTATTTTCATTGTCTTAAAATTCTATTTGCATTTTTTTACTCTTATAAAATGACCCACTTATCTTTTGAAATTTGCTCTTGTTGACAGCCCAAATCAAAATTGGCAAAAAACAAAAGTCCAGCAAAAGTTAAACAAAATCACACTTATACGCAAATTATATCATAGACCCCTGTCTGTATTGCAATATGGATCAAAGGTCTATTACACATGTGAGTCTTTTTATTTAATGATTCTTCTTTTTTTAATGCTTTCTCTTCTTTTTTTAACGCTCTTTTCTTCTTCTTCTTCTTCTTCTTCTTCTTCTTCTTTTTCTACTTTGCTGCACTTTTCTCTTCTCCTTTTCATTTTTCTCCTCTCCAGTCATGATCCTTCCCTTATTTTCTGCATTTCATTTTTTTGCACTTTATTTTTTTAGATCAATGTCTTCTTTTTATTCTTCTTCTTCTTCTTCGTAAAAAAAGGGTTTCTCTCAAGTGTTTTAAAACTTCAAATCATAACTTGAGCCAGAGAGGGAGGATTTGCGAAAATTACATATATGTTCTTATGAAATTCAATAGCTGCTCCTCCTTCTTCTTCTTCTTTTTGTATTTTTTAGATTGGATTTTGATTGCAAATTATTTTATTGTATTTCTTTAGTTTGTGCATATAAATTTATTAGTTGTAACATAAAGATTCATATGTTATTGATTGGAGGTTCATGTGTTATTAAATCAAAATTAAATTGAATGTGAACCTGTAGGTTAATGTCAATGAAAATGCAGCAGGTGAAGGTCAATGAACCTGCTGCAAATAGCTTGTGGACTTAAAGAAAAATTATTATTAGTCTAAGGGATTTCTCAAAAATGGAAACTTATTTCTATGGGACGTGGTTACTACCATGTGATACCAAATTCTAGTGCGGAGAAGAATTCAATTTGGAGCCGAGGAGCTATAACTTTAAAACCTAGAATCCTCCGATTGCAGCAGTGGACATCAAATTTTGATCCACTAGCTCAAAAATCTATAAACATTTAGTTGTAGGCGCGATTTTATAAACTCCCATGGGTGTATTGGCATTCTCAAATTCTGGCATCTATCACTAAAGGAGTAAGTGTTCCATTGAAGTTTGATAGCAATACTATTAATGGGGAGTTTGGCCATTATGCTAGGGTATTGATTGATCTTGATTTGGCCTCCACATTGCCGAAAACTCTACTGATTGAAAGAGTTGGAAAAAGCTTTTTCATAGATGTCGTTTATGAGAATCTCCCCTCTTTCTGTCATATTTGTTCTAATATTGGTCATTTTTTGCAAGACTATCGATTGAGGAAGAAATTAGCTAACTCAGGTACACTACGTCCGAAACCTGACAAAAATGCGAAGTTAAAATCTATTTCGAAACTAAAAAAATCATCTGATATTCCTATTGCCAATGCTTTCAAAAATCTTAATTCTGATATAGGAATGGAAGAACTCAATATTGTTCCAAATACTTTGAAAGCAACATCCAAGGTCATGGCAGACTTGACAATGTAAAATCAAATAGATAACGATCTTCAGCAGGATTTCCAACCTTCTACTACAATAGAACTTCCAGTTTTTGGTAAATGATGAAGTCGCAGATAAAAATTGTAATGTACTAGCTATAAGGCTAGTCCAAAACACTGACAAAGTTACCCATGTATCTGATAACATTCCTGATCAATCAATTTTAAAAATTTTAGATACGGGCAATAACGACAACACCTCATCTCCTCATTTGGATCATAATGTTGTGCTGGATGATTATGTAGAACCTACTAAGGTTGGTTTATCTTGGACGAATGAAGCCAAAATCACTGATGAACCCTGGACAACTATTACCAAGAAAAATTGACAATAAAACATTAAAAATACAACATAACTCTTTCTAAGATAGTTGCTAGAAAGCCCGACAAACTCAACTTATGAAAGTCTTTTTCTAGAATTATCGTGGCTTAGGTAATTCAAACACACAACGTACTTTATTTTCTTTAAGTCCGCAATAATCTCCAATTTCATATTTCTTGTGGAGCCTATGGTAGATTTTTCTTCCATTCTATCTTCAGTCTGATTAAGCTTGAATTTCACTTTACTTGCTCATAATGTTCGATCTTTACCTTCTATTTAGGTTATGTGCAAATGTGGTTTACCTCCTCCTTCTAATATTCACATTCATGAGCAGCATGTTACCTTTGATTTTATTATTGATAATTTTTTACAAAGGATATCTTTTGTGTGTGGCAATATTTGGCGCAATCGACGCATGGAGCTTTGGACTGATCTCTTTAATCTTTCTAACACTTTCACTTCTGGTTGGTGTGTGATTAGGGATTTCAATGCTATTTTAGGTGTGCATGAAAAAAATAGGAAAGTTCCAGTTTCAAGTTCTTATAGAGATTTTAGAAGCTTCATTAATGATTGTCTTCTTTTGGACATTCCTTTAAGGGGTGCTTCTTTCACTTGGACTAATGGACGTTATGGCAGTTCTCAGGTTAAAAGCTGTCTTGATAGAGCTTTGGGCAATCTTTAATTTTTTACTCATTAGGATGAACTCTCTTATTCTATTCTCCCCCGACATCACTAGATCACTCCCTTTCGATTCTCCATTATGTTCTTAAAGATCAAAGTGTCTCCAAGTTCAGATTTCAAGCCATGTGGGTTATTCAACCAGGCCTACGGGATTTTATTGCTACTTCTTGGGCAAATTTTGTTGGCAATCTACATCTTATGCAGCTTATTGGTACAAAGCTAAAAAGGCTTCATCTAGATCTCAAAGTTTGGAATCGTCATTCTTTTGGATGATTGGAGGATAATATCCATCGAGCATGTTCTTAATTGTAAGAAATTCAAATTGAAATTTCCTCTAATGGCCTTTTAGATGATCTTCATAAGCGTGAATTGTCTGCTCATAAGGACTTGGATTGTTATTTGATGCTGCATGAAATTTTCTATAAGGAGAGGAGTGGAGTTAAATGGTTGTCCGTAGGTGACCGCAATACTAATTTTTTCCATCAACAATTTGCAAGAAGAAATTCAAACTAAGGGATTCATCAGCTTAGCGTTAATGGTGTTATTACAGATGACAAAGCTATTATAGAATAGGACATTATTGACTTCTATAAAAAGCTTTTCAAGGCTAATCATTTTGTGTCTTCTAATATGCATTTAATAAAATCAGTGGTTCCATCCTTGGTTACTGAAGCTAGCAATTTGGATCTTGTACGTTGTGTTTCTGATGATGAGATAAAAGATACCAGTTTTAAGATGGATGCTCATAATGCTCATAGACCTAATGGTTTTACAGGTATTTTCTATAAAACTTATTAGGATGTGGTTAAAAAAGAAGTTTGTGCTGCAGTTCATAGTTTCTTTATGTCAAGAGTGGTGACTTCTGGAATCAATTCTAGTTTTATTGTTTTAATTCCAAAAGTAGTTAATGTTATTGTTGTTGAACAATTTCAACCTATTGTTCTTAGCAATTTCAATATTAAAATTGTCATTAAAATTTTAGCAGATCACCTCACCTATATTGTTGCAAGAATTATTTCTTGTAATCAATTTAGATTTTTAAAAAATCATAGTATTTCATTTTGAATTATTGGGGCTTCTGATGGTGTTAATCTTCTTAATAAAGCATGTTTTGAAGGCAATATGGCTATGAAAATGGATATTTGGAAAGCATTTGATACGATGGATTAGAATTTTCTTCTTGATGTTTTAGAAGCTTTTGGGTTTTCTTTACTGTCCAAGGATTGGATTCTTTCAGTTTTTTCTTCCTCTAAAATCTCTATTTTGATCAATGGAAAGGCACAAGGATACTTTCCTTGTTTTAGAGGGGTTCGACAAGGAGACCCCCTTTCTTCTCTCCTCTTTTGTTTGGATGAGGATTTTTTAAGCAGGTTGATTTCAACAAAGGTTAATACAGGTGAAATTTTTCCTATGCTTCACACCAGGAATTCTTATTTCCCCACCCACTTTTTATATGTTGATGATGTTCTTCCTTTTGGGAAAGCTTTTCTTCATAACATTAAAGCTATTAATGGTGTTTTTAAGCTTTATGGGCAACTTTCAAGCCAGATTGTCAATTGGGCTAAGTCGGAGATTTTCTATAGAGGTACTATGAATGACAGGCGCATTTCCAAATTACATAAAGTTGTAGGTATGGAGAAGGGGTTTATTGCCTTTCATTTATCTGGGTGTGCCTTTTTTTGCTTGTGCCCCTAAAGGAAATGGTTAAAACCAATTGCGGATAAAGTCTGTAACAAATTTTCCAAATGGAAGGGAAGTTCTTTATCTATGACTGGCCGAATAACTCTCATTAAGTCTGTTATTATAAGCTCACTGCTCATTTGTTATCTATCACTAGCCTAGCTCTTGGCTTTCTTATGTGGAACGTTGCATAAGAAATTTTTTATGGGCAGGATCAATTTCTAATAGAAAGCTTGTTATAGCCCCTTAAAAGATAACTTACTTATCGATCAATGAAGGCAATTTTGGTATAAAATAACTACATTATCTCAATGAAGCTATGTTAAGTAAAATGACATGGAAGGTAATAAGCTCTCATAAGTATCCTATGTATGTTCTTCGAAAGAGATTTCTTTTCCCTTCCGGAAGTCCACATGATTCTTATTTGCAATCTTTTGTATGGTCTTTCATCAATTGCATCTATGCTAATCTCTGAGATTCATTAGTTCATTGGTTCCAATTTCACTCTTGACTTTTAAACCGATGAGTGGATAGTTCCTACAGTTGTTGCTCAATTAGATCTTCCAATTACAGATCAGCAAAGATTATTTGCTCTAGTTTCTTCTTACTTGATTAATGATGTGCTTAAAGCTAATATAGAGGTTGTTTCCCCTATCCATAATGATATGGATATCTGTGTTTGGAAAGTAATTAAGGATGGCATTCACTCCATCGAAAATATGTATGAGGATCTTCGATTCTCTAAGTAGTTGGTTCCATGGCACTCTTTCATTTGGAAAGAGTTTTTACCACCTTCAAGATCTATGATTTATTTGCAAGCCATTCTTGGTTGCCTTCCAACCAATAATAATCTTGCAAAAAAGGGAGTTTATTTTGCTTCTCACTGCTCTTTGCATGTTTTTTATTCTAAGGATGGAGATAATTTATTTACTAATTGTAACTTTTCTATTATTATGTGGTGTCTCATTTCCCATTTGTTTGGAAAATGTATTTTGTTTTCAGATTCTCTATTAAAGTTGATATTGGCTGCTATGAAGCAAACTTTCAGCTCCCAAATTTCAGTGCTTTAGTGTTCGACAATTATCAATATGATTTATGTTATTTGGAAGATAAGGAATGCTGCAATCTTTGATGTTGAGCTTCTTAATATTCATCATGCTCTGAGGTTAGTTTGGAAATCAATCAAAGAGACATATTTCTTTCATGTGGGAAGAATGGGAAATTCTGTTGATGATCTTCGAATTATTAAGCTTCTTAATATTCAAGGCATTCCAAGGTTTTCCCCATCTATTATTTCAGTATGTTAGCAGCCACCTCCCTCTGAGTGGATTAAAACCAACATGGATGGATCCTCCTTTGGTTCTCCAGGTGCATCAGGTGCGGTGACATTTTTTGAAACTCATCTAGTTTCCCAAGAGGAGCCTTCGCATTTGGAATTGGTCAAGACTACACTTATGTAGTAGAAATTTGTGCAGCAATTTACGCAGTTGATATGGCATGGCATAAGGGATGACATTCATTATGGCTTGAGTGTGATTCAATGTTAGTTGTTCAGTTATTTCGTACGCGTTTAAAGCATGTCCCTTGGATAAATATGCAACAATAGCTTAAGTGCCTTCACTATGTTTCTCAAATGAACTTTTGGGTGACTCATATTTACAGGGAGGGAAACTCTATGGCTGATTTACTTGCCAAGCATGGTGTCTCCTCCACTTCTCTTCTCTGGTGGGACTCGGCTCCAACTTTTTGTAATAATTCTATTTGTAATGATTACAGTAGGCAAGCTTCCTATCATTTTAGTTAGCTCCTTTGAGGTGTATGCCTTTTTTCATCTTTGTAAAACTCTATTACTTTTTTAAATTTTAGCTTGGACAACATAAGTGTGATGTAATGCTAAGAGTATGTCAATCTAGTTGAAATTCTTGGGTGAATTTTTGATTTATGGACTCCAAGTTTTCATTAAAAAAATTTTGGTACAAGCTATCCATAAAACTTAACACAAATGCCCATTTTTCTTTTCAAAATTATCTTTTTTTTTTCTAAACAACAACTGTAGTAGTAGTAATAATAATATCAATAATAACAATAATATTGACGCAGCGAACGAGCGTGAAAATAAACAAGGCTAGCACACAACTAAGCCTCAAAGAAAAATAAACAAGTTTCAACATAGAAACTTTAAAAAAAAAACTTAGAGGAAATTCTTATATTATTCAATTGATAAATTATGAGAGAAAAACTACCTATTTATAGTGGCACAACCCACTAACCCTAGTTGATTCAAAAATAAAATAAAATCTTAGAAAAGTAGTCTAATCATGACTAAGGTAGGAAAACTAAAATGGGAATAAAAAAATCCTAGCTAAATCTAAAATCCTTCCTTTATTAAATTTAACTAAATAAGAAAACTAAATAATAATAATAATAAAACCCATATAACCCTCCTACATCATTCTCCTCCACAAGAAAAAAAACTCGTCCTCAAGTTTATACTTGAAAATTGAAGCCTTCCATGCCAAATAAATAAATAATTTGAATATCTTTGCGCATTCATGATGCAATCTAAGACAAATCCTTCAATTGAAAATTTTGTTGCACCAATAATTTGAATAAAAGGATTAATAATGATGCAATCAAATTTTGTAACCCCAATAAAATCAACATGCTCAACCTCTTCAAAAAAAATATGAGATTTTTGAACTATTAATTCACCATGAACTTCTTGATTTGTCAGAATCTCCATAGCACTTTTAAGATCTTCAACCTTACCACTAATCTCCTCTTCAATTTCTTTAACCATTAGAGCTGCTTCTTTCTCTTTTACATCTTCTTTTTTAGCTTCAATAAATTTTTGTGCATAACTAACTTTACATTCCAGTACTAAATCTTCAGTTGCATTTTCAGTTATCTCATTATTTACGTCTTTAACTTCAACCTTCTTCACTTTTCCATCAACTTGACACACCATACCTTATTGGGATAAGATGGGCTCTAATGGAAAGAACTCATCTTTTAACAAACACTTCATTATGACCCAAGAATCAACGGGCGATTTTTCTTCTTCCTTTCTTTTTATTTGTAACCTATTCCACTAAGAATAAGCATATCCTCTCAATTTGATGGCTGCTAACTTCACACGTTCATAATCAGAGATTCTCAAGTGTTCAAAAATTCATTCCATCCCTGCAATCCAATTAATAAAAACATTATCGTAACGATTACCATCATAACAATGAATGTCTTCCACATAGATTTCACGTCTATGTGGTTTTGCAAAAATAAATATGTTAATAGGTTGGCCTCAAGTGGCATCATCTCTTGGAATTGGCCTCTTGTCAAATCAATTTCTCTTAGCATTTACTATCCAAACATCAATTTCTTCAAAGTGTCCACCTTTTGATTCTGCCATGCAGTTCTTTAGGCTTCCATACTCTAATCATCATCATGAATACGATTGCTTACTCTACCATAGGCACCTGACATATGAGTAAGTGATTAACTTGGCTCTGATATCACCTAACGCAGCGAGTGAGCGTAAAAATAAACAAGGCTAGTACATAACTAAGCCTAAAAGAAAAATAAACAAGTTTCAACACATAAACTTTTAAAAACTGAGAGGAAATTCTTGTATTATTCAATTGATAAATTATAGGAAAACAAGCCATTTATTTGTAAAGTGGCACAACCCACTAACCCTAGT
This sequence comes from Mallotus repandus, assembly GCA_949671775.1. Lineage (NCBI taxonomy): Eukaryota > Viridiplantae > Streptophyta > Magnoliopsida > Malpighiales > Euphorbiaceae > Mallotus > Mallotus repandus. Next base: position 43,988 of record CATIWM010140054.1, read on the forward strand.
TGATTAGGAAATAAAATAAAATTTTAGAAAGGTAGGAAAGTCTAATCCTAACTAAGGTAGGAAAACTAAAATGGAAATAAAAATAAAATCCTTTCCTTATTAAATTTAACTAAATAAGAAAACTAAATAATAATAATAATAATATAACCGATATAACCTTCCTATGTCAAATATTACTCCTAAATTTTATTTCAAGAAAAGCATTTATAAACTAATAATTCATATAAATTTCCCAATTCAATATATATATATTTAAAATTTATTTCATTGGTTACATTTAGAACAACCTTACTATTTAAATATATGATATTAATCAAATCACTTAACTTACAAATGAACTTCTATAATAAAAATTGATTCAAGATGGTAGAAATAACTTACCAAAAGTAATGAAATTACAAGGCCCCAAATGCATGAAATCTCTCAATCTTGCAATGAGTTCATGAAACCCACACTACCCAAATGATAAGAATGAATTTTTTTGTTATTTCAAGATGTTGAGGCATGAAAAAATAGAGTTTCTTTGATGGGAATTGGAGATATTAGCAACTAGGGCTGAGTATGGAAATTAAAATATCTGAATTGAACCGAATAACCAGACCAGATTGGACCATTGACTTTTTGACTTTATCTGGACCAAATTATACCGATAAAAATTTTTTGGTATGGTTCTGGATATTTATAAATATCCAGACCAAGAACTGGACTTAATTGAACCAAACTGTACTGAACTGTATTGGACTGAAATAATCAAAATTTATTTATTTATATATTTATAATATATAAGTTATACAAATAAATTTAATATATAAATAATATAAGTATTATTTAATTAATTTTAAATAAATAATGCTAGTATTATAATTAAAATATAAATTCTTTAATTAAAAAATAATAAAATAAAAGAATTAACTAATATTTGTCCAAAGAAAATAAATTAACTAATATTCTTTTACAAATATTAGTTAACTAATATTAATTACATTTGACCAAAGAGCTATATAAATATTATTTAACTAATGTTATTAACTATTATTAATATTGCTGCAGGTATATTTAATGTAATTCTAAGTTTCATGGATGTTTAAAATTTTAAAAAAATAGTGTATATTATAATAATTTTCTGAATCTCCGTTCTATATTAGATTGAACTGTATTGGATTTAAATATCTGATCTCCGAATTGTATTATTCTAAAATTTTGGAACAATACAAGACAGAGATTTTTAGTTTCAATTCTGGTACCAGTTCTCAATATTTTCAAATCTCCGATTTTCAATCCAATCTCAGAGATTTCAAATCCCCAAATTGGACTGAACCATGCTCAGCCCTATTAACCACAACTCTTCTCTTTTTTTTCTTCTATTTGTTTTGTCCTCTTTTATTTTTCAAAAGCAACCCCCTTTTTCTCCTATAGTCTAGATGCTTCTTGTTGCTTCTCTTATCTTTTTTTTAATCAATCAAATATTACCATGTATATAACTTCTAGCAAAATCTTAGGAATTTTGCACTTATAATCCCTCAACTTTCATTGTGTAACTAATTAACTCTATTTAGTTATTTATACAAATTAAGTTATTCATTTATTTGCTTATTAATTCATTTATCAATATTTTTTTAACCTAGAATTAGGATATTACAAACTTTGTCAATAGTCCTGCATTAGAAGTTCATCATATAATCTAGCATTCATAAGGTTCAATGTTAACTATCTCCTAGAGTACTTCACAAATTATGGTCCCACAAGAAGAAATAACTTTAATTAGCATACATGTATTATGGAACTCTAGATTATGATTCATTGTAGGTGTGATGCAAACCTATTCGCTCTCTAATACTTTAAACCTTTCTGCAAAAATCTGAAACCAAAGGTGGAGGAACTAACCTCAAAAGGTCCCATTAAAATGATGGGCTTTATGGTGTCATAAATGCCAAAATACATGCTATGATACATAGTAATTCCTATGATTAATACTCCAGATCCCCAATACAAGTCTGAAATTCCATCACTCAAAAAGTTTTTCTATATACATCCAGTAACCCTATAAATTATTGTTTGCCATTAAGTGGACACTCCCTTGCATCAGTCCCTAGTCGGGTATGTCTATTGTCCAAATGATATAAAAGTAATGAAGTTGTTGCACCAGTAGTACTACCTGAAGCTACATTTCTAGCAAACCACTTTATGTAACCATCTTTCTCTTTCGAATGTCCATTAAAGCTTTTGAAGTAACCTTTGAATGAAAAATTGAAGGCCTATGGACAATCAAGCATTTGTTTCAGTAATTACATTAGGCAATATCATAAGAGAAAAATAAGACCATATACTAACAAAAAGATTAAAGAAACAAGCAAGGTAGCATAAACTGTTGAAGAATAGTTTAAGTGACATAGCGAAAGCTATAATAGAAAAAGGTAACCATTGAAAATCTATTGATTCAACAAGAATGCTAGAAATTTAACCTTCTATAATTTGCTGATTTCGAAAGTACCAGGAAACATGAATCAATTTTTTTTATTCGAATGAATACCAAAAATTGGGAAAATAAAGTTCTGTATTAAAATTGGCAAAAACTGCCTTTCGTAGAAAACAACATGAATAAATAGGCAAAACCCTAAAAAGAAAAGGGTAAAAAGGCTAAACAAAATACTAAAATAATAAAAAAAGAACATAAAACTTTAAAGCCCAAAAAGAAGCTTTAAATAGTTGAATTTGAGCCTAAAATTGGGCTGCAGTAGGTAAATTCCATCATCAATGTAGATATCTGAATCAACTTCGATTTGATATATTATGGACCCCGTAAGTCAACTGGTGTCAAAAGATTTGGCCTTTTTCAAGCTCATTTTCTATCGAATGTCACACCTTCCACACCAGATCGACACACTAATGTCTCATCGAACCATTAATCCTCACACCCCGACACCATTTCTGCACCCTTGTGTCATAAGATCTTCTTTCCAGCACCACTTTGACACCATCTCAGTACCACGATGTTGTCTAATTTGCATCAAAGTTGCTTTCAGGCTGAATGTCACACTAGTTCCACACTGGTGTCTCATCAGCACTCTCCTCGACACCACTTAGACACCACTCCCACACTACTTTCACACCACGATGTTGCATTCCTTAAACCCAAATTTTTACCTTTTTGTACCCTAGCCGCCAAGCACACTTCTCTTTTATTTTCTTCCCCCTTTCTTTTTCTCTCAATTTCTTTTCCCTTTCTACCCCATAAATCGAATTCTTGTCATTTTGATTCCAACTCATCATGTTGAATCGAAAATCAACCGCCAAGAAATCCACTCCCCTCCAAAGAAAAGACTACACACAACCTCAAGCACACATAAAGCAATCATGACGGTGCGCGATTCATCTTCTTCCTCCCTCCACTCAATTCAGGGCAGTATTTCTCTTTTCATTTAGTATTTATCTTTTCATTTTTTTTTAATTTTTGTTCTTGCATGTGTTTTAGTCATTGAGGACAATGACAATGATAAGTGTGGGGGAGGGTGCCATTTGCATTTTCATTTCATGATTTTTGTTCTAGTATTTTAGTTTCTCATATTGCATAACCACATTGCATTTATATAGTTTATGTTCTAATTAATTACTTTTACATATAAAAAATAATAAAATATTTTTTTTTAGAATTCATTATCCTTCAACTCAATTTTTCTACACTTTTAGTTGGGCTTGACCTTAAAATTTTTGTTTTGTTTTTATGCAAAATTGATGCTTGATTGCAATTAGAGAAAAATAGTGTATAAGCTTGCTTTCCAGTTCAATTATCGAATTATTGAATGGTTTATTAATTAAGATGGTTGTACATGGTCATTAAGTATGAAAATTTTAGTTTTTATAACCAAAGCATCAACTTGGAGATTGAATTTGAGCATGATTTTAGGAGAGAATTGTAATTAAAAAAAGGGGGGGGGGGGGGGGGGGCAAGATGGAGTGTAAAACGCACTTGCCTAATTTTTGCAAAAACTCAAGATGAGATGGAGCATAAAATGCACTCGTTTTTTAGCAAAGAAAAAAAATGGTGGGATGGAGCGTAAAATGCACTCACCAAAGACAAAGGCAAAGAAAAGAAAAGATATTGTGAAATGGAGCTTAAAACACATTCACAACCAATTTTTGTTTTTCAGAAGAAAAAAAATTACTATGAACTTAAATGCTCTTCTTCTAGATTGTGTTCATTGGATTTCAAAGAGTTATGTGCTTGGGTTATAATTAGTAAATTGTTCATATATGATATATTTTTGTTCGATTATCTTCTTTAGAAAACAAGTTTCAGTCTTAGTGTTGTCAGTTTGCATGTCTTAGAAGCTATAAGTCTTTAGTTGCAATTGAGCTTGTTTTTCTTTAAATTTCAAATTTGATTTTCGCTTAAGAACAAGCAAAGCTTAAGTGTGGGGCAATTTTATGTGTGTAATTTTTATATGTATTTTGAGTTGAATTCTAATTACTTTTGAATAATAAATTGGTTTAATTTGGGTAGAATTTGATTTTAATTGAGAAACATTATAGTTTCCTATTTTATTTAGGATTTTATTATTTTTGGTTTAATTTTAGTCAAATAATGGATTTCATTTAAATGCCTAATTAGTTTTTCCTCTTTTGTAGGAGATTTTATTGAAGGAATCCATAAAGAGCAAGGGATGGCTTGACAGGGTTTGAACACTGAAGGTGTGTAACTGGTGTGACGTGCTAAAATCCTGACCTAAAGAGCTGCGTGCCCATATTGAGGTGGTGCTAAAGTGGTGTCAGGTCCAGAAAAGTTTCTTTTTTCAAAAAGGACTCGAGAATTCAAAAGGAATTAGGTTTTCTACCAAGTTTTTTTTTATAAAAACGGGATGTTAGGGGATTCATTGTAGATTCTTGAAGCTACGAACAAGAGCCAAATAAAGATTGAAGGAGATTCATTTAAGATTAAAAGAGTTTTAGTTTATTTTCTTCTTCATCTTTTAATTCAATTGAACATGTTTGTGTACTTCACCATAATTATGTGTGGCTAAATTTCTTTTAGGGTTTAGGTTAGGGGTAGCTATTCCATGACATGATTGAACATAATTTTTATTATTATTTGAATTGATTTTCAGTTAATTCTATGAATTGTAATTATTTTTATGCTGTCATTATTGGCCAGCTTGTTTACATGTTTATGGGTAAATTCACCAATAAGAGTTAGGAGAATTTCTTAGCTTAAGACTCATAGGACTTAAAATCACTCAAGCACGAGAATATGCGAGCTCATTGGGGAATCATGACAGTAGGCAGGGGTCTACAGTGGTAAATTAATTGTTAAGAAGCTTAATGAGTTAGGATTAATTTCTTAATCATGAAAGTAGGTTAAATCTTAATCTTGACATTCTTAATTGAACTCGAGAGAGTCTTTAGGTATTTTAGAACAATTACCCTTAATTGAATTTCAATTCTTTTTAGTTGATCAGTGTTCATGATCGGAATGGAATAGTGAAACTAAACCTAGGCTCTAAGCTTTTAATCATTTAATTTTTAATTTAATTTATATTGTTGTGTTTATTTAATTTCTATTTCACTTTTATTTGATTTGCTAGCTAAGATTATAAGTAAAAATATTGGTACTCAATATACAATCCTAGTGGGAATGATAACTCTTTCTACTACAATCACGATCCGTGTGCTTGCGGGTTTTGAATGCAACAGCACTGTTGCGCACTTTAGCTCTGTTATCACAATCCAAATGTTCCATGAACTATAGAGCTATCTGGTCCGCATCATTAAGCCATTCATGCCTCTTGATATATGTTTTGTTTATACATTATTGCACTACGGTCATATAGACAATTAGTGATTTTAAAGGATAACGAATTCTTATTTCAGCACAGCTGACAAAATAAGAGCAGCAAATTCATATCAAACTACTTTAGTTCAGCTAATAGAAAAAATATGAAGTACTTCAATCAAAAAAATCTACATTCAATAATGGTTAAGTAACAGATAGCATATAATTTTCAAGATAGTGATCTTGAAAACTAAAAGAAATGAAGGGAGAATGTTTAATAAGGATATAGAGAAAATGAAACAGCAACACTCAAAGGCCAGCCAAAGAAGAAATGACAGGTAAATCATCCAACTACAGTTTAGAACACAACCTAACTAAACCTCAAATATTCAAACAAAACTAAAAGAACAATTATCCATTGATTTATGTTCTCATAAGCGACAAAAAGGATTCTACACATATATAACTCATATCAGTTTAAAAGCATTTGTTGAGAGTAACTTTTATTTTTATCTAAGGCCTACCCATGACACATAATAGAAAAATAAGGAGGTAGGAATTCTCTTATTTTTCATCTCCTTTCACTTTTCACTGCTGATAGAGAAGGTTGTTCTTCAATGCTCATTTTGAACATTGTTAGCACATTAACATTATTATGTTCCTCAGTAGCTAGCATTGCCACTACAGATAAAGTTGATAGTTGTTACCACATAAACTAAACTTATAAAGATCAAAAGCTAAATTTTTAGGAAGTTGGATGGAGAAAAATATGAGTCTTTCCCTTATTTGTTCCTATCAATGAACCATTGTCAGGCATAAGTCTCCACTACTTTCACTGCTCCTTCCCTCTAATACAAGTTTACTATCCCACTTAAACCAATCTATTTTTCTGCACACTAGTTGTCCAACTAAATCATATGATTTTTTCCCTATTGTAGTAAAAGTTTAAGAATTTAGACTTTTTGTATATTTACAACCTAATAGTTCTTACATATATTGGAAACATACGAGAGTTTCATAAGCAATTGAAAAAATCATCCACCTCCACTACCTTCACCACCACAGTCTCTTGGTATAGTAGTTGCAATTACCTCCACCACTACCACTATAATCTCCACTATATATCTCCACTAGCACCATAACTCTCATCACCTTCATAACCACTATCACAACCTCTGCCAGCAACACCACAATAACCTCCACTACCTCCATCACCACCATAATAGTCTCATGACTTCAAATTAAAATCAATTAAATATGTATAATTTAAATTTTTTATAAAATAAATAAAGTTAATATTAAATAATATCATATGAAATACAGTAATAATAATTATTATATTAAGTAGAAAGTTATTATAATAAATTTCATCTTGAAAAATAAAAATTATGAAAATAAAAAAAGTTACAAAATAAAAAATAATAAAAGAATTGATATTTTTAAAAAGTTATATCACTTAATTACCCAACTTTTAATAAATGCTTGTACTACTTAAATCAAGTTTGATGTATGAAAATGGAAAATCTTGTAGGCCCGATAATGGGTAAATCACATCTTTATCAAGTTTAAAAAAATAAATTACATTTTAGTCTTATAAAAAAAGAACATCATTTGTTTTCATTCTATTTGTATTTTTTTGCTCTTATATAACAACACATTTATCATATGTTTTTTAACCGCATCATGTTCTTCTGAAAATTGCTCTTATAATTAAAATTGGCAAAAAGCAAAAATCCAGCAAAAGTTATACCAAAGCACATCTGACATTCGATTGGAAATGGATGGACCAATTCTATAGAAGTTGTTTCCATACAAGGATCAATTCTATAGAGGTTGGTTATATATATATATAGCGCATGCAAGCGCGCAAGCCCAACCCTCCCTCCATGGCTATTTAAGGGGGAGGTTTTGCCATCTAGAAACCATCTTTAGGGTAATATATCATCAAATCCCGAGTCTAGCTTTTATTGAAAAAAATATACAATTTAACAATTATCCCATTTTTAGTAATAAAATTATAATCAAGGAGAAGCCTGCCCTTGCTAAGTGCTTCTCGCCCTAATCGGAATCCCTCATCTAACATCCCAAACCAACCACCTATGAGTTTTCTAAATAAAATTCTGCCCTTTTTTCTTAGGTAAGTAAGCTACTTGCTCTTTGCTCATGCAAGGAAAGCTTAAAAACCTTTACAATAGAGGGTTGTGCCTATGATCCTAGCTATCTCTTTTAGAAGATACAACTAATGACCACTTACTTAACTTAGTTCATTCCTTATCGAGAGAAAACTCGGAACCTTTTAAAAGAGAAAAACTCATTTTATGAACTCGATTTTCAAAAGAAAGTCACAGATGCGAGTAAATTGGGTTTTGTCGAGTCAAAACAAGTTCATGGGGTTAATAATAGAGGTGTTCCTCTCATACTGATCGCCCAGTAAAGGGTCAAATTGAACCCTCACTTATATTTTAAAGTTAACATTGAATTTAAAATTGTTTTATTTTAATGGAAACTTTTTCTTTTAAAATTATATTATATTGGATGTAATCTTAAAAAACTTTAATAATTAAATTCAATAAGTCAAACAAAATTTTAATTCTAATAGCTAATTAAGAAAAAATTATTTAGACTAATTAATAAATTGATAAATATTTTCTTAAACAATATATATATCATCTAATTATAAAATTATATATATTAATTTCTCATTTTTTAAAAATTTTTTAACTTTCTTAAAAATTTATTTAAAATTTTCTTAAAATTTTTTTCTAAACCTAAAAGTTTTTTAAGCTTCACAATTTAAGTAATTTTTTTTGTTAGTCAACTATTAAAATTAAATTAATGAATAAAATTTTATTATTAAAATGTTATTGACAGAGAAAAATCCAGAAAATTCTTATTTCATCATATGAAAAATAATTACAAAAATTGCCTATTTATACAATCTACTACATCTCTCTCTATAAAAAAAAATTTTGTACTAGTATTTAGTTGTATTCACATAGGAATTTACTCAACAAACTTTGTAATTAATTCTCAAATAGAATAACTAACTTTTCCCTTTTAATTGTTTTATGAATTCTCTACACTCCCCCTCAAGATGAGCATAAATATTGTTTATACTCATCTTGCACAACAAGTTATTGAATTGATGGGGATGCAATGCCTTTATGAATAAGTCTGCAAGCTGCTCTTTAGTTTGAATACATATTGGTATGATGATTTCCTTATTAATCTTCTCTCTAATAAAATGACAATTAAATTCTATATGCTTCGATCTTTCATGATAAACATGACTGTTGGCTAAACTTATAGTTGACATATTATCACAAAACAAATCTATTGTTTTATGCTTTTTGATTCCCAAATCATTCAACAAGGCAATCAACCAAATAATTTAACTAGTTGTGGTCACCAAAGATTTATATTATACTTCTGTTGAACTTCTTGCTACAACTGTTTTCTTTTTAGCTTTCTAACTGATTAATGAATCTCCTAGACATATATAAAAACCTATTAAGGACCTTCTAGTTTCAACATAACTAGCCTAACCACTATCTAAATATGCCTTTAAACTCAAGTCTGAGGATGATGACATGAAAATCCCTTGGCCAGGTGCTTTCTTAAGATACTTTAAAACTTTAAATGTTGCATCCATATGTTTCTTTGATTGCTTGTCCATAATCTAAGTTAAAACATGAACATTGTATATGATATCAGGCCTTGTAATTGTCAAATACAGAAGTTTCCTAATAAGTTGCCTCTAACTCAATGGATTCTCTAACTGATCTTCTTGTTGATGTTTCAATTTTTGATTAACTTCTATTAGAATATTGTTAAGTTTGCTCCCAAATAACCATACTCTTCAAGAAGATCTAATGTATATTTCCTTTGAGTAATAGAAATCCCTACACCTGATCTATCGATTTCAAGACCTATAATATATCTTAAGCTTTCCAAATCTTTCAACTTGAAGCTAGAAGTAAGTACAACTTTCAACTGATTAACCAGATCATCACATGAGCTTGCAATTAAAATATCATCAATATAAACTAAGACAACAATAAAACCATGCTTATTATTTTTTGAATAACGAATAGTCTACCGTAGATTGTTTAAAACCACACCTAATCAAGCATTCAGTCAGCTTCACATTCCACTATTGATATGCTTGTTTTAAACTATAGAGAGACTTCTATAATTTGCAAACCAATTTAAAACCTTTTCTTGCTAAAGGTTTTGTAGCTTCTATATTGTTAGCCAACTCCCCCCCCGAAGCTGAAAACCAGTAAGGAGCTCCATATAAACAATCTCTTCAATATCTCCATTGAGGAAAGCATTATTAATATCAAGTTGTGAAAGAGGCCATCCTTTGATAGCTACTATAGCAAGAAGAGTACAAACAGTTGTATGTTTTGCTACCGGATTGAATGTGTCTTAATAGTCAAAACCATGTTGTTGGGTGTGGCCTTTGGCAACTAATCGAGCTTTGTAGCGAGCAATAATCCCATATGTGTTATACTTTATTTTATCCACCTATTTAGAACCTATAATATGCAGATCAAATGTACAACAACTATAGTCCATGTTTGATTTACAAGAAGAGCATCAAGCTCATCTCTCATAACAACTTTCCAATAATCATAATTTATAACTTCATAAAAAAAATTTGGGTTTAGAGAGAATAGAAGAAGTGAAAATGAAATTTTGAGAGTCAGGAGATAAATGAGAGTAAGAAAGATGATGTTGAATAAGATGAGAGGTAAAATTAATAGAAGAAAGAACATTTGAATGAGGTAGTATTAAAGAATGACGATAATCTCTGAGATAAGTAGGGAGTTTTTGAGATTTGGTAAACCTCCTTAAAGTGATAGAAGATGGAGAAGGAATGTTAATAGTGTTAGGTGGGGAAGGTTCGATATGAGCTAATGGAACATAAGCATTGTTTGGTGTAGAAGAATATATGGTTAAGGAAAAATAAGTGTCAAGAATAGAATGAGGATTATGATTATTAAGATTATGATTATTTAGTGTAGAGGAAGACTGAAAAGAAAAAGGGAAAATATGTTCATAAAATTGAACATCTCTGGATATAACAGTAGAATGTAACTCTAAATCACACAATTTGTATCCTTTAATTCCTATTGGGTAACCAATAAAAACACATGGACGAGCTCTAGGTTCAAATTTTCTTTTATATAAAACCACAGAAGTAGCATAGCATAAATATCTAAATACTCGAAGGTGATTGTAATAAGGTCTTTTATGAAATAAGCATTCATAAGGACTACTATTAAAAAGAAGCGGAATGGGGATTGTGTTTAGAATATGAGTGGTAGTAAATATAACTGGTCCCTAAAATTTAATAGGTAAAGAAGACTGAAAAAGTAGAGCCCTAGCCACATTTAAAAGGTGTTAATGCTTGTGCTCATCAACACCATTTTGTTGAGGAGTATAAGGGCAAGATCATTAATGAAGGATGCCATAAACATAATAGAATTCAAGTAAAAAAAGCCTTAGAGCATTGTCAGTCCCTATCTATTGAATAGAAATATGGGATTTTGTTTGGACAAAAAAATAGAATTGTTTAATAACATGTGGAGCATTTGATTTATGTTTAAACAAATAAACCCATGTAACTTTAGAATAATCATCAGCCATAGTTAGAAAGAAGTGATTTACATCAAGATCAGACTATGAGTACAGACCTTACACGTCAATTTGTATGGGTTGAAAAGAGTTGTTGTAGAAGGAGAATGAATAGGAAAAATAACTCATTTTTATTTAGCTTTATGATAAACAATAAAGTCATCAGAACTAGAGATGTAAATAGATGGTACATCTTTCTTTATAAGTTTCATTCTCTTAAAAGAATGATGCCCCAATCTATTATGCCAAATTACAAAGAAAACATTACAAGCAACAGGTGTAGAACAAACTGAATTACAAGAAAAAGACATAGATTTATTTTGAAAATTAGAACAAGAATCATTATAAGCTTATTGATAGAAAAAATAAAGTCCTTTATGCATTTTTCCCATGTCAATCCTCATCCATGTTGGAAGGGCTTGAATTAGGCAATAATGATAAAAGAAAATGAGACAACATTGTTGATTTTGTGCAAGTTTACTAATAGATATTAAATTGAATTTATAATTTGGAATGAAAAGAACATGTTGAAGAGTTAAATTAGGAAGAACTTTAACAGTCCATATATGAGTTACTGGCATGATGATTCTATTAGGTAACTAAACAAAGTGATTTGACACAGTAATATATGTGTGAAAATTTTGCAAAGAACACATTGTATGATTAGTGGCTCTAGTGTCAATTATCTATGAACTAGGACTATTTAATGAATGTAAAAGATGTGAATTGGAAGCTGAAAAATTGGAGGCTTTGAAATCAATACCTATCATGTTTACATAAGCAATATGTAAAAGAGGTTCAAGTTTTGGAAAAATTTTCTGATCATTAAGAAGTTGCATAAGCTGAGCTAATTGTTCCTATGACAAATGCAAAGATGGACTATTAGTTACTTTATCTGTGAAATCACTTGTAGCAGGTTTCATCTATGAAACTTGATTAACCATGCTAGACTTCTATCCTTGAATAAATCAAGGCTTAGTAATCTTTAATTTTGAAAGAAAACCTATGATTTTATAACATTTCTCTCTTGGATGACCCTGCCTACTATAGTGGCTGCAAATTGCATAAGAGTAACACTGATCTTTAATATGACCAGGTTTATTATATTTTGAACAAAACAAATCACCTCAACCCTTTTCACAGCCTTACCTACAGTTTCTATGAAAGGTTGCATTTTAACCTGAAAATTCCTCTATGAATCTTCTCTGAGAATGATATTATATGTTTCATTAAGTTTAAGAAATGGATGCATGGTAAAGATATATGATCTGGTGCCTTAAAAACTTTCATTCAATCCATTAAGAAATCAAAACACATAATCATTTTCTTGAATCTCCACATATTTTTTAAAATAATTTCTATTGCAATGTCCACACTCACAATGAGGTAGAGGTCTATAACTTCTTAATTCCTCCCAAACTTCATTCAATTCTATGAAATAAGCATCTACAGAGTTAGTACCTTGAGTGATGTTGCTAAGAAGCTATTGAGGATGGCAAATTTGATTGTCATTTGGCTGAGAAAATATCTTATTCAGAGTTTTCCATATCTGAGTTGTAGATGTCATATATAAGACCCATTAATGAAACCAAGCTTGTTCCTGATTGAGAGAGCCAAGGTAAATGATCTTTTCCAAGTTGCAAAGTTCATCGAAGTGAGTTCGGGTGTGATATGAACAGAATTCTGGTTTTTTAAGGGATGAATATAAAACGAAGAAAATGCATCATCCACAGTTGAAGAATTGGTAGTAACCATTTTGATATAGATCTTGAAAGAAAAACTTGAATATCTCTCTAATTAGAGACTTTTTGTTTACAATGATCACAAATTCACAAAATGCGGAAGTAAACGAACACAAGGAGTATATTTGTGTGATCAATAAAGAACTTTTAAAAATGGGTTTTGTGAATAAGAAAATAAAGGAAAATTAGGTAACCCTCTTATTTTATCATATGAAAATTGATTACAAAAATTGCCTATTTATACAATCTATTTCATCTCTCCACAAAACAAATTGTTGTACAACTGTATTTAGCTATATTCACATGAGAATTTACTCAACAAACTTTGTAACTGATTCTTCAATAGAATAACTAACTTTTCCCTTTTAACTGTTTTGTGAATTCTCTACAATTATAATTAAATTATGAATTCATATATATATACATAAAGTTTATAAATTTTTAAATTTTAGAAAAATTTAAAAAAAAGAGAAACTATAATGTAAATTTTAAAATTATTATATCGTGGACCACTGCATTGTTTAAAAACATCAACTCAACCAACTAGGCTTAACTTTAAGCACTGCCATGACTTTTGACAAGCCTAAATTGCTTGCTTTACCCGTCGTTGATTCAATTCCACCAAAGAATTAATTTAATTTCCAAATAAAATTTATTTCCAAATGAATTCTAGATTCATTTAAACTAAATATATTTCATTAATAAGAATTGATTTAGTTTCAAATAATTTCACAAAATTAAAAAATTGAAATTCAAAATGGATTTTAGAAAATTTTTATTTAAACCAATCACACTTACTTGGATTTGCAAATGAATTCCACAAAATTTTATGAAATTTATTTGAACCAAACAAACCTTTAATGGTATACACATGTTTCATGAATTTCTTGATTTTCGGATTAATTTAATCCATCAAAATATAATATTTTGAAAGAAATCCATGCATCAACATATAATAATAATAAAAAATATAAAATGGTAAAAATTCCCTAATATAAAATTTTGAACGGTCAAATGTCATGGAGATGTAAGTGAAGTGGTGGAGCATATTGCCATATAAAAATATTTTAAAAAAAAATCAATTTAGCTTATAAGAAAGTAGTTAAATGGTAACTTCTATTCAAAGGCATTTTGAATTCTATGGTTGAAATCTTTTTATTATTGATTTAAATGGGAGGATTAAAATTCAACTTAAAAATCTTTCTTCCCATTTAAAGGAATTAAAATTTACTAGACACTAAACATCCATAAAATTTAACGAAAATGAAATATATAGTGGCCCGCTATATAAAACAGGCCACTAAATGACGAAATTACACACATCCATTAATTATACTACCTCATCATCCTTTTATATAAAAAATTTAGAAGACGACACACGGCCTGCTGCGTAGTGGACTGCTACATCTATCATTACTCAAAATTTAATTTAAGAAAGAAAGTGTAAGATGTTGTGGTAATAAGATGTTATAAAATGTGAACTAAAGGTCAAATTACCCCTTGAACTTGCAGCCAAAGTGCAAATAAGTCAAATTTTAACTTTTTCAACAGATTAGGATAAAACTTTCATTTTTCAGCTCAATTAACTCTAATACACAATGTGTGCAATGCACACGCTCTTAAAGAGTGTCAGTTGAATAAAGCAATAATAAATAAATATATATATTTAACTATTTCTTCATTTATCTTTCCTCTTTCACTTTAAAGTGATTTTTTTTATTAATTTTTAAAATAGTTATTTAACTTTCTTTTTTTTTTCTTTTTCTTCTTCTAAAACTGCAGAAATTTTTTTCTTTCTTTCAAGTTTTCGAACAGATTTATCTCCACTGATATAATCGACACCGACGAAGAAGAGGACGTGCAAATCGGCGAAACATCATATTTCTGGTCGACGATAGAGAAGATGTTTAGCTCGGCTCTTTCTATGGTTTTCTATCCAAAATGACTCAAGAGCTTCTACTAGAATAGATACTTGCTCGTTCAAATGTACATATAATCAATCAGTAAACACATCATTTCTAGTTCCTGAAAAAAAAAAAGAAACACATAATTGCCAATATATGAAATTTGATTGCAAATTATTAGATAAACATTATAACATCATTTCACCTTAAGGAAGGATAACAGAGCCTTGAGCGATCGGATTCCTGGAGGTAGAGAGGAATCACAAACCCTAGTGTCTAACTTTATTTTATCTTTGCACTGAGCTTCATGTTCAAAGACATTAAAACTCTTATTAGTAGCACTGAATGTCTGGTGACAAGAAAGACAGTGGGTGTTTGATGAATGATATTATACATATGTTTTTTAAGGAAATTTTAATTAGTCTTATTTGATTTTAGATTATAGTTTTATTTAATAATTAGAAATTTTATTTGCATTTAGTATAATTTTATTAAATTGCATCTTAAATTAACTTTGCATATTTTGAGTTTTATTCTTTGTTAATTAAATATATTTTAGTGTTTGATCAAGTCTATATGAGTAGTTTTAATGAAATGAGTTCCAGCATGGCCATGCTGCAAGCCATGCTATCCTGCACTCTCACGCGCACGGCCATGCAGTGGGTTATGCCACCTATACACCTGCATGCATGGCCATGTTGTGGGTTGTGCCATGAAGAAATCACCTGCACACTCGCACGCATGGCCATTCGATAGGCCATGCCACTAAAGGATGCCCTGCACACTTACGAACACGAGTCGTGCCTACCACCGTGCACTCTTCTAGAAAAAATTAAAGCCTCAATCAATGATATACACGGCCATGCTATAGGCCATGTAGCTAAGATTGTTCACCAGCTAATTTGTTTGTTTTCTCTTCTCCTTCAATTTTTCTATCCTTCACTTGCTTCCTTGACCTAATCTAATTTTTCTATCCTCCAAGTTTTCAAAATATGTTCAAGAATGGGTTATTTTTTAACAAGACGATGGCTCGAGAGCTAAGGCTACCCGCTAGCAGCAACGATGAAGGAGGTAGGCAGAGGAGGAGGGGTTTAAGTTTGGAGTTGAAGGGCTAGGCAAAAAGAGATCGATAAAGGCAACGATTTGGCTTTTTGATGAATTTTCCCATGGCATATGTTCTATCACTCATGATAAAAAGCAAATCAGAGGAGAGAGAGGTTTTACTGGTTGTTGGCCAAGCAAAACAAGAAAAGAAAGGGATAAAAAAGGAATAGGAAGAGTTAATAATAAAAAATTAATTAATTAATTAAAATAAGTGATAAAGATTAAGAAAAGAGATCTGAAAAGTCAAACCATTATTTTTTAAATATTATATAAATTTGAATTAAAAAATTGATGATTGTAGCACACACGGGATGATGGTCACAATTTGGATTTATTTGGCTTGAAAATTGAAAGTATTGGACTTATTTGTTGAAAAAGTTAAATTTCAGTCTATTCGAACTTTCAACACAAGTTCAAGGGGCAAATTGACCTTTTGTTTTATAAAATGTTCGTTAGTTTCCATTTTTCTGAGTGTACTCACCTATAATCATATAATGTTCATCTAAAATGGATAGGGCTGATGAAGCCAGAAAAACAGATAAGGGAAGAGGAGGAGAGTCACCACTGATCACCGACAGCATTAACAAATGCAAAGAGATGATATCAACCCTTCCCAAAAAAGACTGTTGGGAAATTACTCGTTATCAGTACCAAAGATTCTGGTATCAATCTGACTATATTTTTTGGATGATGTTAGCTCAACAAATCTTTAAACTTCAACCTTGTGATATTATATTGTCTTCTTTTCCTAAATCAAGCACAACTTGGCTTAAAGCTCTAGCTTTTGCGATTGTTACATGCTCAGACTTCTCCAATAGTGGGTTATTTACCAAATTATGGTAAAAAATGAAATAAATTCCCATTTTATGGTAGTTTTAGAAATAATTCCCGTTTTAGGGTACTTTCATTTTTTATTAAAAAAATGAAAAATGCCATTGTTAATGGCGGTATTACCAAAAGACAAGCTTGACCACAATCAAACCGCCACTATAAAAGGTGGAAGAAGGAGAAATAAATTTTTACTGCAGCAAAGGCAGCCTCCCGCCACTGTCACAAGCGGTATATAGCATATTTTCGACAGGCCAATACACCGTAGGGGACAAGAGAAGAAAAGACAACAGCTTTAACCTATACCGCCTGTCACAGTGGCGGTATGGTTACTGTGTTTCACCCCTTCCCAATGTGTATGCAGGGTGTGCCAGTTGCATCTTGTCGCGATAGAGATTCACCCCTTACCGCCACTGACATAGGCGGTAAGGGTGAAATTTTTCGCTTATATACACATTCCTCTTCAGTAAAAATGCACTCATTTTATTTCCCTTCTCTTTTGCATTTTGCTTCTGTTCCCTTCACCAGCTGCTCCTCTCAAAACTCTCATTTCCTGCACAACAATTTTTTTCTCCCCTACCACTGAGCCAATTTTTTTTTTTTTTTTGGTTATTCATCTCTTCCTTCTTAAAGATCTAAGGGTTACTAGAAAAAAAAATAAGGTAATTTGTAATGGATGTTTTGTTATGTTTTAGAAATTTATTACTTGTATTAAGTGAAAAAAATGTTATATATTTATTTTGAAATGTATGAAATTTTGTTTATTTAGGTAAAAAATATATTAGAAAGTTAGTTAAAAAAAATGTAAATAGTTAGGGTCGCAATTTTTTTATTTTTTTACAGAATTTTGTTTATATAATTTATCAATATTTTATGATTATTAGCTTATATGTTTGTGTTTTTTTTTATAAGGTCATAGTGAGGAGGTGAAAATTTAAAGCCACAAAAGGTATGTTTTTTTTAATAATTAAATTATTTAATATGTTGATGAGTAGAAAAAATTGTTATAATTTGTTAGATATGATTGTTGTTAATTCATATTATTAGATATAATTGTTGTTAAAATATTTGTGTTGATTTTTTTTTTTATTGTTTTTTTGTTAATTAATTAGATACTAAGAATAATTTATATCATTTCTTTTTTATATAAGTTTTTATTATGTAGTAAATGAAATTTATATTATGATAGCATGTAGTTAATATTTTTATATATTGTTTTATTTTGTTAATTTTTAAAAAATTATTTTGTTAATTCATTAGATAATAACAATAATAAAAAATATTTAGTTAATATTTTTATATATTGCCTTCTATATGTTGGATTTAGTTAAAAAATTATTACGTTAATTAGTTAAAATTAATTTTTATTTACTTAGGTATAAAAACTATTAGATACATAGTTTAAAAAATAATGTAATTAGTTAGGGTTTAAAATTTTTAGTTCTTAGGTACATAATTCTTTTAAAATATAGTTAGTGAATTATATTTTATTGTCTTATGTATTATTTTTCAGTATAATTTGTTAGATATAAAAAATGATTAGATGCTTAGCTTACAAAAATAATGTAATTAGTGAGGGTTTAAAATTTGTATATATTAGTTACATAATTTTTTTATATAGTCATGGGATTTTTTTTTTTGTCTTATATATATATATTTTTTGATATAATTTGTTAGATTTGGTAAATATGATTAGATACTTAGTTTTAAAAAATATTGTAATTAGATAGGGTTTCAATTTTGTAGTTATTTGAATTTTTTTATATAGTTAGTGAATTTTTTTTTATTGGCATGTAAAAATAATTTGTGTTGATTTTTTATTTATTGTTTATTTGGTTAATTAATTAGATAGTAAGAATAATTTATGTAATTTATTTTTAATATAAGTTTTGGTTATGTAGTGAATGAAATTTATATTTTGATAGCATGTAGTTAATATTTTTATATATTGTTTTATTTTGTTAATTCATTAGATAGTAAGAATAATAATAAAAATATTTAGCTAATATTTTTTTATATGCATTGTCTTATATAATTTGGAGTTAGTTAACGTAATCATTTTTATAATAATGAATTTTATAATTATTTTGTGGTGAAACATTTTTATTTATGTAGGTCATGAAAAATGTCTAGGTAAACATTTTTGTTTAGTAAGATCAATATGTAATTAGTAGCCATATTAAAAAAATGAAAGTTAGTAAAAAATATGTAATTAGTTATTCGTAAAACTTAGTAAAAAATTATGTATTTAGGTTGTTAGTAAAAATATGTAATTTGGCTAGTAAAAAATAATTTTTTTTATATAGTTAGTGAATATTTTGGCAATTGGCGTATTTATTTTATTTTGTTGATATAATTTGTTAGATATTTATTATTTGTATTTTTTTATCAAAATTCGTATTATTTAGTTAAAACAACTTATTTATTTATTTTGTAGTGAAACATTTTTTATTTTAAAATTTTAAAATGGTTAGGTGTGTTCGCTTGATAATTCATTCATTATCTAATATTTATGTTATTATTTCCTTAATGTGTTAAGAAAATATGTCGTATGTTGAGCGAATGCAACGAATCAGTGACTATCGAGAGTTATGCAGAAATAGACCTTTTTGTATTGGTGCTCGCATAGTTAGTACTCCTCATGTTCCTAGAACTCGGGAATAATGAGAAAGAGCTACACGGTTAACAAATGAACTTGTTGCATATAAAATGAAGCCTGAGCATACATTGTGTGACCATATCCGAATAGTGAACCAAAAGATTGAAGTACTTATTCATAGTGGCAAAAGGATGGATGAAACAAATAAGTAGTTTGCATTATACTATACATTGCCCGATGAGTATAGTCACCATTTTATCAAAATTTGGGCTGAAAGTGATGGAATTTTGTCCTATGATGAATATGTATATTTATTGTTGGAGGACGACATTTGGCATAATTTAAATAGAACTTCCAAACTTACTAATAGTCCAAACCTTCGTCTTTCCAGCTCCTAGCCTAAATTTTTCTCAGTTGAAAAAAATGACCATAAGTATTATGGATAAAGAGAAAATTGAAGAGTCAATGCCAAGGGCAATTAAGTTTAGGTGATAGATATCCTAATGTTATGTAAGGAGTTTTTCTATATATGTCTTATTCATGTTAATAAAATTAGTTCTCGTTATTTAATGTATGATGAAATGAAAAATACATCATTTATATTATGAAGTATTTGTTTATGCAATAAATTATTGTTTTTTTTTTACATATAATTGGACAATATGTTTTAAGATAATATTGTTGGTAACATATAATTGTATCTTTTGTCCATAATTAATCAGTTATTGCTTAATTATTTATATAATGTGTGATTTATATAAAGATTTTTTATGTAGTAAAAAATTATTTCATAATTTTTTGTTGGTGTAGTTAAACAATTTTTATTGATTTCTTTATTGAATATTTTGTATTTATTTTCTTATATCGTTTTTCTTTTATTTTGTAAAAGGTGATATTGAGGAGGTCACTTGTAAAGCTATATAGGTATGTTAAATAAAAATAAATTTCCTTAATATATTGATTATTGGTAAAATTTGGTATTTTTTTTTATATATATAATAGGTAATATATTAATGGAATTTTAATTATCCAAGATTGTGTTATTACATATTTTTTGGTAATATATTAATATATTTTGTTATTATCTTGTATTGAAATGTGATATCATGTTTTATTTATATAAAATGAAATTTCATTTTTTGTAATCATTTTTATTTGATTAATGCTATATTAAAAAAACTTATTTACACTTTTAGTGAAAAAATTAGTTACTAAACAGATAATTACTTAGTTAAAAATATTGAAATATTTATGTAGCTAGAAAATTATATTCATTACATATAATGAATAACTTATTGCGATCAGTATTTATATTAGGTCGAAATGTCAAATGCACGAGCCGTTATCATATATTGGGGTGGACAACTTATTCAAATTGAGTGTTGTCCAAACATAATAAATGCACTTCCCGAATGGTCAATTTTATTGATGATTTTGATCTTCAAAGGTTACATAATATAATTAGAAATGCAATGGGAATAAGTGATGTTGGGATTATTAACAACATTTTATTTAGACATCTAGTCATGGGATTTGGTCAAAATGCGGTGTTTGGTTTTACGCAAATTCGAGATGATTTTGATATTAGGAATTTAGCGAGGGTTCAGTTAGAAATGAACCATGTTTAGAAGCTGGTTTATCAAGATATAATCCTAATGAAGTTGATGTTAAAGAGGAAGAGGATGAAATTTTGGATACGGATCAGGAGGAAGAACTTGAAGAAAATGGTGAGGATGTTGAGGAGAAGGATGATGAGGAGCATTATTTTAATGAAGATGATGATGATTGTCATGTGGATGATGATGTTGAAGTTCATAATGATGCTTTGATGATGGAGTTAGTTGAAGGGTTTAATAGAGAAAGTCCTTTGCAATTTGAACGTGTTAATCTTAAGGATATGTATTGTTGACCTTAGCAATAATCAATCTTGATTTTGATCTTAACAAACTTGATTTTGAGCATTTAATATGTTTGTTTAAGTGTGTATAAGCTAGGACTATCATGGAAATCAAAATGAAGTTAAGCGTGCTTTTGGGCTAAATCAA
>CATIWM010140069.1:0-13314 GCA_949671775.1 Mallotus repandus
CAAAGTAAAATGATGTCATTTTGTTTATGAAAAAAAACAACAAAACTATATATGTAATTATTATTATATTAATTAGGGTTTATTATATTGACAGAGATTCAATCTATCCATGCTAATACAATTCATGTAATCAATATTTCACTAATTTTACTTTGTTATTCCGATATACACTCAATTTCGTAATTAGCACCATGTCAATGTAGTTTATGTAATTGGTAACATACCGACTAATAAGATTTATCATATTGATATAAATTCAATTTTTATAATTGGAACTATGCTTGTTATACTGAAATAGACTTTTTAATGAAATTTGATAATTGTAATTCCTGAATTTTTTTTTATATATTTCAAATTGTTTAAATTGGAGTGAACATTTTTTTTTATCTCTACTGCAAGAAATGTTATTATTATACTACATCATATGAGAAATGAATATTGCAATCTATATTTTAATATCCATTAAAAAAGTTATGTATTAATTCAATAAAAAAATGGGTGAGTTTAAAATTATGTTATAAGTTTAGAATTAAAAAGAATTTTTAATTTTTCAAATTAATCTATAAAAATATAATAATTTAATGAAGCAAAACTTCATAAAAAAGAAATGGCAATGGGGCTGACATGGATTAGAGAGTTAAAAAGAATTAAAAAGAAATGTTACTATTAAGCGTTTGCCAATCCACTCAAGTCATTTTGTTTGTTTTTGTATGTGTTCAATTCTGAAGCGTGGGCATTTGTATACCTGTTCTTTATGCATATAAGACATAAAACTAACATATTGTAACATAAAACTTTACATCAAGTACCATGAAAAGTGTCTTTTATTTTATTTAAAATTTTGCAATAAGACATAGATAAATTAACTAAATGGATCATCTATTTTTTCTTTTTATAACAAGGTTGCGTAACATTTATATTTTTCAAAAAATTACAATATATTTTTATCAAATTATCTAGAGATATTGTAAAATATTTTATTACAACATTCATGAAACCGGCCCAAACTTCAATCTAAATCTATTTAAATTTTTATACAGATTTGAGATTTTTTTTTACATCTTGATCATCTCGAATTACAAATATTCAAATGAAGAATAATATATATGTTTCAATCGATGATCAAATCCATCCGGACTCAAATAGGTTTGAAAAGATCTAATCGTTGAATTAATGGCCTAAAAGTCAGTTATATTTTCTGACTTGTCTCTTATGATAAAAGAGTGACCCAGTCAATGAAAACGAAAAAAGAAAGGTAAGGATATGCGTAGTGGTTCATTAGTTAAAGACTTCAAAGAAAAGGTGGAGAACATTCAGGAGCATGCATGCACATTCCTTTCAATAAGCTTGCAAAGTTATTGCAACTACTCAGAAGTTTCTAATATTTTTATTTATGATCAAGTCTTGGAAATTACAAAGAAAATCACACTACTATAAAAAATTCACTAAATATTCTAATTAATTTGACTGATAGTAAAATTATAAGGACCGCAGGAAATATTAATTTAATGTCAGTATAAATATAGTAAAATTATAGCTATACTCTGAGAATCTATGATTATTTTGCAATAATCATCTACTGCCACTTACGTGATTATATTTTTATATGTAAAAGTACTCATATTACAATTAATATTCATTTATATTAATTAGGGAATAAAAGATTTTGAAATTTTTCATATCAATTAAAGAATAAAAAATCAATTAGGTATACCTTTACCCAGAAACATAAAAAATGGTTACAATTTTGTGAAAAAATTTTAGCAATGGTCTGAGCGACAGTGATTATATTTGAAAAAAAAAATGTCATCGTCTTGCAAATTGCCGTATTGCAAAAAATTAAAAAACTATAAAGGAAGACTTCTGCCACGGCATTTAATGTAAAGCATATATAGTCTTGGTCTTGTCCTATCATAAATTAATAATTACATCGCTCTCAACTCAAAAGCCTAGTGCATTTTCTAACTTTCAAGGCATACTATTCCGTGCTAACTCATACACATTGTAAATGTGGTAATTTTTTTTTAACCGTGCAGAACATGCATTTCTTTATAAAAAATTAAAATAATTTTATAAATCCATGCAAACTTATATAATTCTTACACACATTTCGCAACTAATCAATTGTGTAATTCCGGGCACATATCATTTTCCTTCTTTATATTCCTTACACACACATTTCGCAACCGATCCAATGAGCAATCCCGAACGAACAACTTTTTCAATGTAATAAATAAGACCCCTCATCCTACAGCAAACAAACCTATTCATGAATCTGATAACAGAATATACTTAATTACCAAAATTTCACATCACCATGGCAACACCAATAGCTTTAATGTTGTTAGGCTTAGCAGCAGCAATTGTGCTACTTC
This sequence comes from Mallotus repandus, assembly GCA_949671775.1. Lineage (NCBI taxonomy): Eukaryota > Viridiplantae > Streptophyta > Magnoliopsida > Malpighiales > Euphorbiaceae > Mallotus > Mallotus repandus. Next base: position 2,376 of record CATIWM010140069.1, read on the forward strand.
TGGCGTGCATCTGCTTCTTCACAGACTGGTGCAATCCAAGTGATAGAGCTCATGGAAGTATGTGCTTTTATCTTTTTCTTAACTTGCATACATATTAATATTTATATATATATATATATATATGGTGGTGGAGTCTTGATAAGTGTGGTGCGCATGGTTTTTAAATTATAATAATCAAGATTCATGAAAATCATTTCTTGAAATGCTATTTTAGATGCTTGGGGAATAGGGTTGTCTGCACTCTTTCTTGATTTCTTTTTGTCTTCGTCTTTATTCATTTTCTCTTTTCAGATGACCCTGAAGTTGGTCTGGCAGCTCAACCTGTTGGCGATCCTTCACACGGAGATGGCGGATCAGCCATGGTGGACCGATCTCGTACTGTCCAAGAAACTGCAACAGCTGCCACTAATGGAGTCAAAAGTTCTCAACTAATCACCTTTGCTTATTATGAACTAGAAGCAGCGACAGAAGGTTTTTCCAAGCTTCTTGGGGAAGGTGGTTTTGGTCAGGTTTTTAAAGGAGTTCTTCCAGACGGCCGGGAGATTGCGGTGAAGAAGCTTAAGATCGGGAGCAGACAAGGAGATCATGAATTCCAAGTTGAAATTGAGACCATCGGCGGCATTCATCATCCAAATCTTGTTAGCCTGGTCGGATATTGCAACCACCAGCATAATAGGTTGCTTGTTTATGAGTTTATTCGTAATAACTCATTGAAATCCCACTTGCATGGTATGTCTATATTTTCGTCACTATCACATATCGGAATATCAAATATAAAAAATTGACAGACCGTAATAAAAAAAAAAATCATATGTTGGTCCGAATAATCCAATTAAAACGTTTATATATATTAAGATTGGAGGATAATTATTATATATTCTATATAGTCTTGCAAGTTTACAAAAATAAGATGAATATTTAACATTGCAGGGAATGTTAATTCAACTATGAAGTGGCCAGTCAGAATGAAAATTGCCAAAGGCTCCGCCAAAGGATTAAATTATTTGCATGAACACTGTGAGTGTTTTCTTAATTATTTTTTTTTAGCCATTACAACTGAGGAGGAGGAAGAGAGGACTCAATATCGGGTCCTCTGTTATGGCGGTTCGGCCAAAACTACATGGTCAATTATGTATATATATATGATTGTGGCCTTTAATTAGGCCTTGGATGCTCTTCATATTTTAATCTTTATTTGAGGGTTAAAACATGAATTAGTCTCTAATGAAATCTAAGAAGGTATATGTATATTTTTCAGGTAAACCTAGGATTATACATCGAGATATCAAGGCTGATAATATTCTTCTTGAAGATGACTTTGAACCAAAGGTAGGATTGAAATGTGGTCAATTTTATTATTATTATTATAATTTTTTTTTTGTCACATTACAATTTGAGGAGGGGGCGGGAGGTCTCCAACTTGAGACCTTCCCTTATACCCATAATGGCTTAACCATTAGGGGCAAGCGTAGGAGCTATTATTATTACAATTGTGTGTATATGATACATGATTATCTCATATTAATCTACAACTGGATAATATTTAATAGCTTGCAGATTTTGGACTTGCAAAATTTTTTCCTGATACTGTCACTCACGTCTCCACAGAGATCAAGGGAACTCATGGGTAAAACTTTTTTCTATTTTATATATAATTTGCTAGTGATGCGGAGCCATTTGATTTGGAAAAAGAAATTAACCTTTCAAAGGAAGTTGTTAACCAATCTCTTGGTATTAAAAAATTACAACATTTACAAAATAAAATTGTCAAAAATTTCATAAAAATATTATAATTTAATCAGTTATATGTAATTTTATCACAGTTTACAATTTAGTCAAAATTAAGATCAAAATACATATATAACATTTGATGTGTATTTTAAAATTACCAAGAGTACTTTTTTTTTATATCAATTTTGATTAAAATGAAAATGTATTAGAAGTGCAAACAAATGGTCAAATTAAAATGTTTTATCAAATTTTAAAGGTTGAAACAAACTATTTGAAAAAAAAAACCATAATATTATTTATAATATTAATAGTAGGCCTTTCTATTTCAAAGGGTATCACTTAATTTTTCAAATTACTTACTCTTTAACAATTTTCAAGCAATTACTTGATTAATCTTTCTAAATTAATGCAGTTATTTGGGTCCTGAATATGCATCTACTAAGAAGCTTACTGAAAAATCTGATGTATACTCATTTGGTGTAATGCTTCTGGAGTTGATTACTGGGAAACAACCTGTTGACAGTGACTGCTATGGTCACACAAACATAGCTGGCTGGGTACGCACTTAATTATTCCTCTATCTATATGAAAAACAAAATTAGTAAATAATCACACTCCAAGATGAATTAATATAATATTAATTAAAGTTCAAAATGAGAATAGTGGTCCTAAAAATTATTTAGATAGGATGTGTTTTAGATGTGCAAAATGATAAATTGATTGTGATTGAAAGAGTTGACACATTTTTTATCCATCTTTATATATATATAGGCAAAGCCTCGGCTAAGACAAACTTTGGAGAATGGCAACTATGGTAATATTGTTGATCCTAAATTGGAGAATGATTTTGACTACACTGAAATGAGTCGAATGGTATTTTGTGCCGCAGCTTGTGCAAGCGATATTCCAATGTATCGGCCACGAATGAGCCAGGTAATTAACTATAATTCACCTGAAATAAGTAAAAAATTTTCTTTCACAGTTACATATCTAGCGCTTTTTTTTTGGCTTCAAATTAAATGATGTAATTGCAACATCTATTCAATAAAATCAAATTTGAATTACTTATACCTTATTTGACTATAGCTATAGTTAATGACAATATAATGAAATTAAATCATCATATGTAATCTTTTTCCTTTTCAGGTAGTTGGAGTGCTGGAAGGGAACATTCCCCCAAATGATCTTTTCAAAGACAGATACAATCGGGCTATATACTAAGAATCATGAAACATTGCACCACACTGTTTCTATGGGAAGCTCAGCCTCATACACGTATAAAGAAAAATGTTAGGTGTGTGGACTCAGGATGTTAATAGTGATGTTACGAGTCTGACTTTTGTCAAAATATCTTTGATTACTTTTTATAATTACATTATTAAAAAATAAAAAAAAATTATAGACTATAGATGTTTAAATTCTTATATAATGGATTCAATGATGTGCAACTTAAATTTTAAATTTTTTTAAAAAAGAAAATTTTAAAAAAATAAAAATTTATTAACATTAAGATAATTTTACAATTGCTCTCAATTTTTTTTAATCATAGGCAATTCGCGATACGTATAATTTTCTATGTATAAATATATGGCTACCACTTGTTTCCCTTTAAGTTTATTAAATAATTACTGAAAATCAATTGTAAGCTTGTCCTCTCTCTTTCCCCTTCTTCTTTTTTTGTTTGGTCAATCTTTAGCTTTACTATTTTTCTTTCTTTTTAACGGTTTTAGGTGATTTAATTTTCCTCAAAGTTTGACCAAAAATTACTCCAATATCTACTTTTATATGATACTATTTATAAATAATTTTACTGCCGAAAAAAAAATTTATAAATAATTTTAGATATCATTTGGTTTATATTTCAAAATCAAAATGGAACTGAAGAAATATTAAAAATAAAATAAAAATTTTAACAAAATATTCTTAAAATTGGAATTGGAAATTTTGAATCAATATCAATTATATATCAAAATTATATTTATAATAATTTTTTATATACTAAAATTAGCATTATGATTATTTATTATAAATATTTATTTTGAAAATATTTATTAATGATTTACCCAAATATTACTATAATTTTGAAAAATAAATGTAAAAAAGAACTTATTATTTTAATAAATATTTTTATTAAAATATTTAAATAATTATTTATTTTTATTTTTAATGAGAATGAGAATTCATGTAAAATTTTAATCAACTAAATATTAGGAACCAGAATCACTCATTCTGACTCTGATTTCAACCTTATTTTTCATATATATAACAAATGACCCCTTAGTTCTATGTATATTTCTTATGTTTGTTTCTTTTTTTTAAATCTTTTTCAAAAAGTAAAATTAGATTTAAAAGTGTTGAATAGTTTTTTTTACTAATTATTTGAGGAGTTACTTCTTCTCTCTTTATTTGATTGTTGAATCAACCTTCTCTATATATATTGTAGTCTATATTTCTTCAATTTTTATGGCAGCAATGTCCTTATGTGGTTTTTAAATGTGGCCAGAATTTTTTTATGTGGTTTCAACACATATTATTGGAAAGGCACAATACATACGCAGCCCTCTGAACTTGTCTGTTTTTGCCATTTAGTTACCTGAACTTACATTTTTGTCATTTAAACACCTCAACTTGCCACAAGCATAACTAATAAACCACTCTTCGCCCAATAAGTAAAACAAGAGGCGTGTGTTTGTCACTCGTCTAACAGGCTACCTCGTATGAAAACAAAAAAAAGTAAAATAGAAAAAAATGATGAAATCCCCAAATATAACCCTAATTTGCTCATCTCTCACAAATCACTGAAATTAGAACCCATTTTTTTGAAATGATAATCCATTCTTCTTATGTTGTTGACGAAACCAAATCAAAATGCAAGTATTGTCGATGTCAATGGCAACAACCACCACCAAAACCACAGCAGCACCACCAACAACAAAGCTAGTATACTTCTCTTTTGGAGCCTATGCCAAAATAGGATGTTTTGATCTGCTGCTTTCTTTAAACACACACTCACAGATCAATTAATTTTGCTCTTTTAGTTTTTTTTTTTAAATTTTTTCTGCTTTGCTCTGCTCCATCGCCGAATGAATAAAAAGAAGAAGAAGAAGAAGAAGAAGAAAATGGGTTTGGACGATCTCGATGAAGGCCATATCAGTGCCATGAAAATGAGCTATTTGCTCGACAGAGAAGATGATTGTCACACGACATGGACTTGCTCGATAGAGAAGACAAGTTGCAGCACCATGGACGGCCAGTGGTTGACGGCGACTTCACAGGAGCTAGTCAGCAATGAGAAAATTAAAGAGCTTCATTTGTTTCATTGAGTTTGGGTTTTGCAGGTGAATGAATTAGGTTTTTAATTGTTGGAATTATGGTTTTTGTTTGAGTTTTTAATTGTTGGGATTTAGGGAAAAGTTGTGATTTTTTGAATTAAGGTTTTACAGTAGATTATAAAAAAAAAAACTACAACATATGCCCCTAAAATTGCTGCAATTATTATGTTATTGTCGTTTACACGATGGATTATGGTTTCATCTTCATCATATTTTGTAATTGGGTTTCAGTTGCTGATATGCTTTTGAGTTTCTGTGCTTGTTAATCCTGGTTTAGTGCTCAGTTATGACTGATGTTTACATTTTGTTTCTTCTTGGCATGATTCAGCTTATTTCTTCATGGTATGGCGAGTTTGAGTTTTCCTGGTTTGTGGCTTCTAGGTGCTACTGTGCGGAGTTTCTAGTCTCTGCTACTGTTATTGTAGTAGTTTCTTTGCATTTTTGGTTGTTATTGTTTTGGTTTTGTCTTCTGTCAGTTGAGTTTTATATCTTGTTATTTGTTGTTCAATTTTCTGCCTTATGTCAGCTGGGTTTATGGCTTCATACTACAGGTTTAAGTTTTTCAGTTGTGCTCTACCTTTAGTTTTCTTGTTTTGTGATCTTCTATGTTCGTTCTTGTGGTTGTTGCTGCCATTGGCATTCTGTGTCTCAGGTGAACTTCACTATACTAACGCGCTCTTGGGTAATTATATTCACATTTTGTGCCAGTTGTGCACAAAGTGGTTTAAAAGATATGTTTTTGGCAAGTTAAGGTGTTTAAATAGCAAAAATATAATTTCAGATGGCTAAATGGCGAAAAGGGGCAAGTTCAGGGGGTTGCGTATGTATTGTGCCTATTGAAAAAGGTGCATTTGCATGTTGATAAGCCATTATCATTAATCATTTTCCTTTTGGCTATCTACTTATCAGTTCATCTTGGAATAGGATAGAATGACTCACTCTGGCTATTAGACATTGCTTTGTTGGCCCCAACTTTATACGCTTAAAATGTGTTTTCAAAAGGAAAAATATTTTTTACATAAATTATAGGAAAAAGGTGCAAATACCCCCCCTAAAGTTTTACCCTAAGTGCAGATATGTCATTAGTATTTTTTAGGGTTTAAATGCACCAGTAACGTTTCAAAAACGAAAGTCGTTCCTTTTGAATGTTAACTGTTGTGTATGTAATGCTCCATCTCAAAAATTATGATTTAGTTTACCTCATAGAAGACCTCCAAGAGGTTTAGCTGCCAAAGACAGTCCTTTGCATCTTTTAACAATTTCTTTAGCCACTTTTTTGAAAGCCAAGTGGTTATCAAAGTTTGTTTCTCCCAAAGCATGCTAGGTAAATATAGAGAAACAATCATCATATGACAACTTTTCCAGAAAATAAGTGTTCTAAGTAGTTCCCACCATTGATGTAACTTTTTTATAACGAGTTGTGACAATAATTTTGCTCCCTTGATCCCCAGATTCAAAAGCAATATATAACAGAGTCCAATGATTATAGTCCTCAATCCAAACATCACCTAGCACAATCAAAAAAAATTTCCCTGATAACTCTTTGTTTAACTTTACCTAGAGTGAATTGAAATCCTTGACACTAGAACCATCCAGATCGAGAATTTTTTTAGTTATCCTCAAAACATTGAAGTCCTCACCAACAAAAACCCAGGCTGTGAAGTGGCAGCATCATTGTAGATCAATTAAGCAAAAGTTGTTTTGCCAAGTCCCTCTATGCCGATAATGGCAACGACGGAGATTGCTGCATTACTTGCTTCAGCCTTCAACATCTCAAGTACAGACTTGCAATCCTTCTCTTTGCTATAAACATTCGCTTTATTCACCAAAAAGGATGTGGGCTGCTCACTACCTTAGATGATCATCTTTCCAGTGAGCTCGACCAAGGGTAGCTTATCTTTTTATTCCATGATCTCATTAAATTTCTTAAAAATACTCTTAATCTTGGACATCATCTCATCATTGAACTTAACATTCGGTCCAATAAAACTAGGAATGAGTTTTCTTAACTTACTTGGATGAGCTATAGGTTCCACTTTGCGTCTCAAAATCTGAATAGAAAGCTCATCAAGAATGTCCTCCACATCATAAGCCAAGTTCCTGAGCTTGCCAACCCATATCCTCACTAGCCAAATTGTCATCTGCTTCTCCTCAGCATCATCAAGCACTCCGCCAATTTTATTCAACATCCAATCCCACTTTTTGAGTTCAGCCAGGATATCTCCTTCACGGGCATAATTTAACAAGTTACTGGATTGTAGCTTATCTGACAACATCTCAAACAAAGGCGACAGAAGAGTACCTCTAAAAGCAAGCGCAATTCATGGCAAAAGAATGAACAATTAGAGAAGAATGAGTGACTAAGAACATAAATTCTATCAAAAGAATAAAAGAAATATTAGCTACAAAACTTCAATAATTTCATTAAAATTGATAAGAAAGGACACTTGCTTATCAATTGAACTTTAATCCTTTGGTTTTCTTTCCTTTTTAGTTCCACACCCTTCCTTGATTTGTCTTGCTTTCAATTAAACTTTCAGTGATTTTATTTTAAATAAATTAAGGTTTAAAATTAATAATATTAATTTTTTACTTATGTGTTCTAGTTCACATTTGTCATAAGAGATGTTGCTCAGCCATCTTTATCATCGACTCTTGTCAGTAATGATGTTCATTCCCTTCTGACTCCTCCTCGCACACAGCTCACACAGCCTTCTCAGCCCTTTCAGCCCACTACCGCTCATCGCTCTGAGCCGAAAGTCTTTGTAGCCTCTATAAAGTCATAAGACACTACTATCTGGACACATATCATTGTCAATAGTGACAAGTAAGTCAACAAATTATTTTCCACGAAAAAGATAATATTTATAAATGTTGATTTCTATGATATAACATGCTTGCTTTTATTAACAAGTTCTCTTCGAATAGACACTCTATGAGTACGTATATCACACAAAGGATACTTTAGAGGTAGCATGAGGACGGGTACACTTGGAGTGATTCAAAAACTTCTATTATAAGGAGTTCAAGGTAAATAAATAAAATATCTTATATATATATACACACACAAACTAAAAATGAAAATTTCTAAATTAAGGTGTATTGTTGGTCTGAGTTTGAAGAGGGACATCTCTACCGTTTATGGTGGTCTATCTGTAAGACTTACTATAACAAAAAATTATACAATTGGAGAAAAATGGGGTCAAGCCAAACAGAGTTTGACAAGATATTTGGGATAAGTGGCAGGTCCATTGGCAGAGACACCCAAGTGGCAATAAAAGTCTGTTAAGACTAAAACTAACTGTTTAAGCGAGATTGGAGATTCAGACATCGATGTCATAAAACATATTGGTAGTTCCCACAATATCCATGGCAAAAAAATGAACAGTAAGAGAAGAATGAGTTTCAAAGAATGGTATGAGATGGAGAACACAAATTATATCAACGGAATAAAAGAAAGGCATAATACATTTGCAGTTCTTTGTACTTGGCATAATTTATCAGTTCACCTCAACTTACTATTTTGTAATTTCAACACTTAAACTTGTCTAAAATACACTAATATGATGATATAATGCATCTATCACCCTCTGTACTTATCACTTTTTATTAGTTTGACATCTTTATTTGTAGTTTTTGGTCGGTCAAACTCTTAAGATGTGACACATGCTAATTTGTTATTTCATTTCATATGTATTGATATGAAATTTAAAATTATATTTTAAGTAAATTCATGTGTTGAAATAGTAAAATTATAAATTGATATGTTAAACTGATAAAAAATGTCAAGTATAAAAAACCATAAATATATTATGTGTAAAGGAAATGTTTGCCGTAAAACTTCAATAATTGCCTCAACATTGACAAGAAAGGACACATGTGCTTAAAGTCAATTAAAGAGCAATTGTGTGCTTAATTATTCTAAATGTATTATATATAATATATAATGGTATATGTGTATTATATATATATATATATATATATATTAGATGTTTACATAGGAATAATAAAATATAACATGTTAATAAATCACATATACATGAAATATGTTAGGATTTTTTTTTTTTTAAAAAAGGACGAAATTCCAGAAGAAAGAGTACATGAGAGAGAAAGGGACTATCAATGTGAAAACGATTAAAATGTACATTCATTTAATGGCAGCAAAACTTTTTTTTTTTAATAGAGATTTCATTGAAACTCCCACTAATGGGGAAACACAAGACCACCCTAAGGCAAAAAAAAAAGACAAAATAAGGGGATGCTAGACAACCCATCCCTACTTGTGGTTACTCCACGACAGCAACCACATTCAAGAAAGACAATAAAACTAAAGCAAAAGTTATTCATATTGTTACTTTACATTTTTTTAATCTGCGCAAAAGTGTGAAACGATTAAAATGTCCATAACACTTGGTCCCTAAAATTTATATTCATATGTACACTAAAATTTTAAGGTTTTAATTAAATAATATATTTTGGTACTCATAGACCTTCTAAATGTATTGTGACAAAAGCATCTTTCAAACTTAAAAAACACAAAATGTTGTAATTTTCCTTTTAATTTTTGCTACTATTGGATGAATATGCATATAAGATCCTTTTGGGTTGATTCATAGATTTTTTGATTGAAATTAGTTAGTTCCTTTTGGCACAAAAATTAATGCTGAAATGGAAAAGTGTTTAGCTCAGGGGTAGCTGCATTAGATTGTGCCCCAAGTGTTTGTTATAACCAAAGCTTTCTTTCCTTGCTGATTCCTTTGCATTTTACGTGCATTGGTCTGTCATCACCGAGAGCATGAGTTCCTAGATGTGTACTTTATTTATTTATTTATTTTTTACATAAGTTCCATGGGTGATGGAAGGGAATTGCTCATTCTAGAAAAGGTGGTGGATCCATCTCACTGAGCCTCTGTCTAATGTAATTGAATACAAAATTAGACTCCTGAAGCAGTAATTTGTAAGATGCAAAAAATCATTCTTGTGTTATGTTTCAGTACAATATTATGTTTAGTACATTCTTTGCATGACTTTCTGTTACATAACGCTGCTGGGATCATTGAAACTCTGATCTTGACACTTTGCATATCATCCTTTCAAGTCATCAACTAACAAGTTTCTTTATAATTATTTTTCCCCCTCTTTTATGATCTGGAATTCAATTTCTGAAACTTCTTAAGATAACATTAAAAATTCATCATTTTAACATAATTTTTGTAGTCGTCGACTTCGTTTAGTTTTGTGTTTGGTAATGTTATACATTAATCAAACTCAGATAATGGCCACTTTCATCTAGAAAAGGTGGCAAAAAATTTTGTTATCCAATCAAAAGTTTGTTCACCCCAAATAATAGTGATCTTTTCTTTTCCTTCCAAAAATGTTTAATTTTTACCATTGTGGTATAGTTATTTTCTTTTAAATAAAGTTTTAAATTAAAACTTTGACATATGTAATTATATGAAATTAGTTGTTAACAAATTTTTGTCGTTATTATGATTCTACGTCAATTGAATTGGATTAGTTTGACTCTAATAAATTTTAAATACTAATAATTTAGAAAAAAAATTATCTTTTTTAAATTCTTTGACATTTTAAGTTTAATGCATTAAAAATTTAGCAAAACAGATTTTAACTTACAAATTATCTTTTGGAATTTTTATGAAATTAATTGGGTGTCTTTCAATTATATTTTTAGCTTGGCCGCCACATTTGAATTTATCATGCAGCTTATAATTTTTAACTTGGACGTGGAATATGTAAGTGGAGCCATTGACCTACTCCAATCAAGACTATTGTGTCTTGTTAGCTGTCCTGCCTATACTCATCCCCACAAATCATAGACGTATATAATTTTCCTAGAAGTTACTTTTGGATTTTTG
>CATIWM010140138.1:0-32911 GCA_949671775.1 Mallotus repandus
GAAGACGCAAAAATAAAAATAAAAATAAAAAAGAGAAAAAAGAAAAAAGAAGAATAGAAGATACAAAAATGAGGAGAAAATAAAAAAAAAGAGGGAAAGGAGAAAAAATAAGGAGAAACAAGAAAAAATAAGGATAAAATAAAAATAAAAAAGAGAAGAAAAATAAGGAGAAAATAAAAAGATAGACATTATAGGTAAATTTCTTTTATTTTTAAGCATTGAAAAATGATTTTTCATCCTTAGAATGGAAAATAACTCTTAAGAGTGATGAGAGTGTAGAGTTTGTAATGTCTCGGTTAATGAAGTACCCTATAGAAGAGGAATTTTGTGTGAGAGTAGAGGTCGTAGATGAGTGTGCGAGGGAGATGAATTTGAATAAAGAAGTTCTTCACAAGAGTTTGGAGTGTGAAGTAGATAGTGAATCCTCATAAAAGCCATTTTTGTTAAACTTGAAATTTTAGTGCGTAGTGACAACCCCACTCCCCCATCTATTGTTAAACCACCTAAATTAAAGCTTGAACCATTGCCTACCCATTTTAGATCCACTTTTTTAGGGGAGGGAAACACCTTACCCATTATCATTTCCAATAAGCTTTCCATTGAACATGAGAAAAGGATTTGTGAAATAGTAAGAAATAGGGTGAAGGACATTAGATGACAAAATTCAAATATCAAAGGGATTGTCCCTTCTATTGTGATGCACAAAATCCACACGAAAGAGGGGTTTAGAGCTGTCACAGAGAGACAAAGGCGATAGAATCTAAACAAGAAGGAGGTGGTTAAGAAGGAGATTGTCAAGTTATTGGATGCTGGCATTATCTACCCAATTTTCTAATTGTGAGTAGGTAAGCCCAGTACAGTGTGTACCGAAGAAGAGTGGAATGATTTTTGTGGAAAATGAAGTAGGTGAGCTGATTTTGAAAAGGATGGTTGATGGGTGGAAAGTATGTATTGATTATTAAAAATTAAATTCAGCCACAAAAAAGGACCATTTCCTTCTTCTGTTCATGTTGGAGAGGATAACAAAGCATGCATACTACTGTTTTCTAGATGGTTATTCGGGTTACAACCAGATTGTCATTTTCCCAGTAGATAAGGAGAAAATGATGTTTACATGCCCATATGGGACTTTTGCTTATCGGGGCATGCCTTTCGGACTATGCAACGCACTTGCTACTTTCTAAAAATGTATAACATCAATTTTTCAGATCTAATTGAGAACATCATGGAGGTATTTATGGATAATTTCTTTTATTTTTGGTGATTCTTTTAAATTATACTTGTCTAACCTTGATAGGGTTTTACAAAGATAATAAGAGGCTAACCTTATTTTTAATTAGAAGAAATGCCATTTCATGGTAGATGAAGGTATAGTCCTTGGCCACAAGATTTTGAGGGGATAGAGGTAGATTGAGCAAAAATAGAGATAATTGAGAAGTTGCCACCTCCGACTTCAATTAAAGGAGTTTCGAGGATTTCTTGGACATACGAATTTTTATAAGCAGATCATTAAAAAATTTTCTTTAATTGCTAAGCCTTTAACCTAATTGTTAGTTAAAGATGCTCCTTTCGAATTTACTGATGCGTGTTTAGATGCTTTTAATAGGTTAAAGGAGGCATTAGTTTTAGCAGTAATTATTTTACCTCTCGATTGGTCACTTCCATTTGAAATCATGTGCGACACCAATGACCATACTACGGGGATAGTACTTGGTCAAAGGAAAAATAACAAGCTTCATGTCATCTACTACGCAAGTAGGACTCTCGTGAAGGTTCAGTTAAACTACACCACAATTGAGAAAAAGATGCTGGTGGTGGTTTTTACTGTTGATAAATTTAGGTCATACTTGCTTGGTTCAAAGGTTATTATCTTCATCGACCATGCAGTAATAAAATATCTCTTGGCCAAGAAGGATGCAAAACCACGCTTTATTTGTTAGGTGTTACTTTTATAAGAGTCTGACTTAGACATCAAGGACAAGAAGATTTTAAGAATGTTGTAGCAGACCACTTGTCCAGGTTAGAGGGTTATAAGCAAATGAGGCAAGAAGAGGATATCAATGATGAATTTTTAGATGCTTTATTGCTAGCAATTCAATATTATAGTGCTCCATGGTTTGTAGACCTTGCCAACTATTTAGCATATGGAGTGCCACCCCAATAATTTTCTTATTAACAAAGGAAGCATTTCCTTTATGAAGTGAAGCATCATCTATAGGAGGATCCATTTCTCTACAAGATTTGCAGAGATTGGCTGATTAAAAGGTGTGTTCTTAAAGTTAAAATGTTAGATATTTTGTATCATTGTCATGATTTTTTATATGGTGGGCATTTTGGAGTAATAAAAACTGCTGCAAAGGTGTTAGAAAGTGGTTTTTCTGGATTACGTTATTTAAAAATGCCAAGGAATTTATGGAGCATTATGATCGATGTCAGAGGCAAGGAAACATCTCTAAAAGAAATGAAATGCCACGTACATCCATTTAAGAAGTGAAATTATTTGATGTTTGGGGATTAGACTTCATGGGTCCATTTTTATCATCTTTTGGGAATCAATACATTTTAGTTGGGGTATCTAAGTGGGTGGAAGCCATTCCCTTACCACTAACGATGCTAAAGTGGCAGTAAAGTTTATGAAGAAATTATTCAGTAGGTTTGGTATGCCAAGAGTTGTAATAAGTGATGGGGGATCACATTTCTACAATAAGCAATTTGAGCCCCTTCTCAAGAGGTATAGGGTGCGCCACAAACTTGCCACCTCAGATCACCCTCAAACCAACGATCAAGTGAAGGTCACCAATCATAGGATTAAGAAGATTTTAGAGAAAACAGTGAGTTCTTCGAGGAAGGATTGGGGTGTCTAAATTAGATAATGCTCTATATACGTATCGCACAACATACAAAGCTCTTGTTAGTATGTCTCCTTATCGACTAGTCTCTGGGAAAGCTTATCACTTGCCAATGGAGCTTGAACACCAAACTTTTTGGGCTATCAAAGCATTAAATTTTGACATGAAGGCAGCTGGTGAAAGACATATGCCACAACTCAATGAGATAGATGAGCTTCATTTTCAAGCGTATGAGAACACCAAGCTCTTCAAGGAGAAAAAAATGGTGGCATATGCTCATATTCTCAAGAAGGAATTCAGAGTTGGTGACCTAATTCTCTTATTCAGCTCTAGACAGAAGTTATTTCCAGGTAAGTTGAGATTGACGTGGAGTGGTTCATTCAAGGTGAACCAAGTCTTCCTTCATTAAGCACTTGAACTCATTAATTCCAAAGGATAATGTTTTCAAGTAAATGGTAAGAGGTGCAAAGTATATAAAGGAGGACTAATGCCTAAGGAGAAGGAGATCCTTTTCCTTCATCAGACTTAATGCATAATTTGGTTTTGGTCATTCTTAAGATCTAAAAATTAGCATTTTATTTCATTTTATGTTTTTTCTTTTTAAAATTTTTTTTTTATCATTTCTTTTATATATGTTATTTATTTTATATTGTTTTAGCAATTTTAGGGTTTAATAAGTGTGTTATTTGTTAGATTTTTTTTTCAGGTCAGGTCAGGTCAGGTGGTGGACAAGGGTTAGACAATTAATTAATATGGTGATGAATACACTATCACCATCATAGTCTTGTTGCAATTGCAGGAGTCATCAATCTCAATCCCAGGCTAGTTTCTATCATAATCGCAGCTATGCTGCATCCTTGATCAACTTAATCTTCGGTTATGATTGAAGGCATGTCATGATCACAGCTTGTCAAACTTTAGAAATGCCCAATGTCTTGGTCACAAGTGTAGTGAAGCTGTGATAGTAGCCTCACGAAGATTCTGTTCCATTAAAATTTTAGTCACGATCAAAGTTAAGCTACTATCGCTACTTCACCCAAAATTTCGGCAAAGTTATTCACTGTCACAATTGAATTCCTACAGTAATCGTAGCACTACAGACCATTCAGCTAAAAAAATTTTAAATCTAAATTTTAAACAACCCAACCTCTTCATTTTCCCACTCATATGTTTTCTCTCTCATTTTCTCATTTTCTTCTTTTCAAATCCCTAACCACTTCATTTTTCTTTCTTTGTTTTCTTTTCATTTTCTTTCTTTGTCTCTTCATTCTCCCCTCATTTTTATTCTCTACAAATTGTTTCTTTTTCTTTCATTTCTTTTTAATTTCTTCTCAGTTTCTTTCTTTTCTTTTCATTACCCATTCCTCATTTTATTTTCTTACAATAATTTCTTTCTTTTCGCTCTCTTGCCTTCACCATGCCGAGAACTAAAAAGGAAGCCAAGAGAAGTAGTAGTTCCATGGAAGGTTCAAGCAAGGGTAAGAATATTGTTGAAGATGATGAGGTAAGTGACCTTTCCTAAGAATATAATGCTCCATTTCCCATTCATTCTCATGAGGAGGGTAAAAGGTATGAAATTCTTGCCTCTAGAACTATTTCCACTAGCAAATATTTTGAGAATGAAATTTTGAATGATTGGGCATTAAGGATGATATCTATAACCTATGTGGTAGATTAGGGTAGTCAAAATTTGTCACCTCACCATTTAACACTTATAGAGAAATCACTCTTGAGTTTTATACCACTTTGCACTTAATAAATAAGAGTGAAAAGCACTTGGGTTTTAGGTTATTTGGTAAGGATTATTATGTGAATTATGATATCATGCATAAGGTATTTGGTTTTCCTAAGAGTGGTATCTATCAACCCCCTAAAAATTGTAGCCTAAAGGCTTTTTGGCATCAAATTTAAGTGTCAGATGATTTTAGGGTTACATATATGACAACTAATGGATTAATTACTGATCACCGATATTTAATCATTCACAAGTTTATCTGTCATGCTATTTTTTTTAGGAAAACTGAAGGGAATAAAGTATTAAACCAAGAATTATTCATGTTGTGGTGGATGCATAATAAGTCAAAAATCTCTTTCACATATTTTGTGTTTCATAATTTATGAAATATTGTTTAGTCATCTCATGCTATAATTTCTATAGGTCACATTGTGACCGGTCTTGCTTTGTATTTTGGTATTTTTAATTCGTCAACCATTAACATGTTCCTTGTGGAAGCGGGCATATTGCACCATTACCTTTTATGTCGTGCTGAGGTTATTATTGGTCAGATATAGTTACAAGAACCAGAAACTTGTAAATGCTACCATTTATGACATACAATAGAAGCTCGTGCGCAAGTTCTTATTCCTAATGTTACTGCTAATGAAGATGAAGACGATTCTGATGCAGACAACAATAGTGGTTAGCAACAAGTCCTGGCAAAGTTAGATGCCATGGACAATAAATTTGATGAGCAATTTGATGGATTAGAGTATTGCTTTGACTTTTTGGAAAAAGAGCAAGCCTACCATAATTTCAAGGTTTTCAAGTACATCGAATTATTGGGTTTACAAGTACCTTCGCCAACACCTCCATCTTTACCATCTCAGGGGAGTTTTTAGTTTCTTTTTTTATTTCTTTAGTTTTATTTTAAGTGTTTATTTGTTTTTTGTGTCACACTTACATTTCACATTAAGGGCAATGTGAAATTTAAGTGTTAGGGATGCATTTTCCATAGGCACAACATTTAATTTGTGTGTTTTATTTTGCATTTATTGTATTTTATTTTATTTGTTTGTTGCATTATGTTCATGCATAGGATAGGAGTATGATCAATTTTCCCTATAACTTTGATGCTTGCAACTTATCAATCTCGTGAGCTTGGCACATTGGTATAGTTTTCTTAATTAATTGGTTTAATCTCCATTAATGTTTGATTTCAGGCTTTTAAGCATTATGAGCAATTTATGGTTAAGTATATATGTTTTATGCTTAATGAATCTAATGCTTACTTTCTTTTCGAATGTGTAAATGTGCATAATTTAAGACGAATGAGAGAGGTTGCAGGTTAGATAACTTGAGTCATTGGAATTACTTGGCATTGACACTTCAAAAAAATTACTATGGAGAGAGCTAAAATCTTTTATTCAAATTTATAGATGCTCCTTTACTTTAATGCTCTTAAAAGAGTACCAATATCCTAAAGGACCTATCGAAGGGTTCTACGCTAAGTAGTACAGGAAAGGTAGGGGAATTATGACGATTGGAACATCCACAAAGTAAAGTAAAGTAAAGTAATAAATAATAATAATAATAATAATAATAATAAATCTTCTTTGTGTCTTGTTAAAGGTAGTTTTAGTAAAAGAGTTGTCTTGCTTGTTTTCTTTCTTTATGAATCTTGCTTTGTGCACATTTGTGTATTCAATAAGAAAGTTTGCAATCCACTTGGTAATATTTATATATATTTTTTATCATGAGTTGTTTGTTTCATTTTTATAGTTTAAATCTTATATTAAGTGGAGATTTTGTTAGTTGGTCAAGTCAAAATTGATTAATGTATTGAGCTCATACTGTTGATACATTTTGTTTTCATTTTTGCTTAAAGACAAGCAAGAAGCTAAGTGTGGGGGTATTTGATTATATGTTAGGTGTAGTAGTTTTTAGGTTGGTTTGGTGCATGTTTATTGGGTGTTTTAATTATATTTTCATTAAAGTTAGGTTACTTTTATGTTTATATTTCATTTGTGTAGAAATGGAGGTAAAAATAAAGAACTTGGAGAAATTGGTTATCACATGATGTTTAGGAGACAATTAGCACTTAGTTAAGAAAGATGCAAGGGAGCAAATTACATTCCTCACCTTCAGCAGATCATAATTCTTTATTACGTTAAAAAAAGACTACGACCGCATCACACAGACCTACTGAGTTGATATCACTATCACAATTGTAGGGGAACTGCGGTCGCTGCTCATATACACCTCCGATTGGCTATTTTTTTTATCACAATTGTATCTGCTCTTTGATCACAGCTTACCCAATTCTGTGTGATTTTTAGTGATGAGGGTGCATCAGATCTTCAATTTTATTCAAATTTGAATTAACTTAATTGGTGGGATATAAAAGATATGTTGATTGTTGATTGGGTAGAAGAGAGAATGCACAGAGAAACACAAAAGAGAAGAATAAAAAGTGAAGAAATAGGAAAAAGAGAACATTACAAGAAGAAAAAGAGATTTAGCCAGAGCTGGAATTTAACGAGTTTCTTCCTCTCTTATTTATTTTTCTAAGTTCTTTGACATATTTCTCTTTTGAACTTGAGCACATGATGGATATTATGTCTAGCTAAATTTATTAAAGTTAGGGAATTGTAGAACTCATTTGATTTAAGTTAATTCAGTTATTGTCTTTCCATTCGAATTTCATAAAATATTCATTGTGATTGATTACTTATTATTTGGCCAACCATATTTTATTTTAAATTAAGATTAATAATTGAGAAATATTGATCTTAATAGATTATGAATGCTTGTTGAATGATTTGAGTTTAAAGATAGCTTGAATTTTTTCAATTCCAATTAGGTGTGCTTTATGATTTATTTGTTGAAATTGTTTAGGCTTTAAATTGATGAGAATTATGTGAAGTCCTTCTAATTGATGGAAATAAATTAGGTAATTTTTGCTTGAGGAAGATTAGTTACCTCCTTTGAATCCCCAAAATTTATAATATAAGGAAAGACCCCTTTTATATGAATTGCTTAGAGAAAATAGAGTAATACATTCCCTAATATCTTTATTATCATTGTTTGTTAAATTTTAATTGGTAGATTTTCATTCATTAATTTCATTCTTAGTTATTAACTTTTAACAATTATAATTCATTCAATATTTGATTCTTAAAAAAGTTAAAAATAGAATCAATAGTTGGATAGATATTCAATCCTCGTGGGATCGACTTTTACTTCTTCTATATTACTTAACGATCTCATATGCTTGTGAGAGGAATCACACATGCATAAAAAATAATAAATTTGACAATTTTTTATAAGTTTAAAATCAAAAGAAAAAGTTTGAAACCATAAATCTAATGATATTACTAAATATCTATAAATCCTAAGATCTATAAGACTACTAATCATCATCATTAAGCTCTATAAAATCATCTTCTTCATCCATATTTGTTTCATCAAATTTCTCGTAGCCACTTTCTATTTCTTCTTGATCTTCTTCTTCGACATCAACTTCCTCATCTCTAATTATTAAAGGAGTATTAGTTCTCCTTGGAGAACATGATTTTGCCCTTTTTATATGTTTAATCATAACACTTAGAATGGATGTAGATTCAACACCCTTACATTTGGTCAATCTAGTGTTACAAGCATTTTCTTCAACTCCACTAGCTCTAGCAATTGCACCCCACGTTAAATATTCATCATTAAACACAAGCTCATCTTCTTGATCCGATTCTCCTCTTATTATCCCCATCAACCATTCATTACTATCATATATATCTCTTAAAGAAATCAGATCTATGCAGTCACAGATATAATATCAACGCTTTAATTCTTAGTTGTATTTGACATACACCAAGTCATTTAAGCGTTGTTAAGCTAGCCTATTTCTTTCTTTTTTTGCTATGATTTGCAATAAAATAATAATTATATAAGTGCAAATACACAACGAAGTGAACAAACATATTTATAGAAGGAAATTACATTATTAAAATCTTCCACTTACATGCTTAAATATACGGCTGTAAACGAACAGAGCCACTCGCGAGCTACTCAGAGCTCGGCTCATTAAAAGCTTGTTCGAGCTCATTCGTTAAGTTAAACGAGCTGAGCTCAAACAAGATTTTAAGACTCGTAAGATAAACGAGCCGAGCCCAAACATCTTAGTATTCGGCTCATTTAAGCTCGCGAAAAGTCTCGTTAAGAGGTTTGTGAACATGTTCACGAACAGGCTCGTGAATAGGCTCGCGAACAGGCTCATATATATATAATTTAAATTGTAAATTATAATTTCCTAATTACAATATAAAATATGTATTTTAAAGACTATAAAATAATTAAATATCTAATTATAAAATCACATAATGTAGTGTAACTTACAAAATATTGTTTTGCATTTAACTCTAAATAAAATGACATAATATATAACCAACAAATAATAAATATTTTAGAGGTGTAGTCTACCATTACTTTGTTTTTAACAAAGTAAGATTTACTTTGTTAATAATAACCTTTAGATAATTTAACACACTTAATCCTGCGACAATAATAAGAAAGTATACACAAAGTAAATAAAAAACAATGTAATTGTAGAATTAAGCAAATAAATTTAGTAATAGTGATAGTATGAGTAATAATATTAAGTATAATTTATATTATTATTAGATAGACATAATTCAAATTATATATCTGATCATAATATAAACTACATGTTGTTAAGCTTATAATATAATTAAATGTCTAGCTATAAAATTGATGATATTTCTAAATTAAATAATTATACATTTAACTATAAATAAAATAACATAATATCAAATCAACAGATAATAAATTTTGTTCATAACATAATATCTAATCAACAGATAATTAAAATTAAAATTAATATTAAATAATATATAATAATATATTAACAACTCAAAACCACATGTTTCATGTCAAAACTACGTAGTTTTAAATCTTTTGATGTCAAAACTTAAAAACACAAATAACCTTCAATTAAGCAAATAAATTTAGTGATAGTGATAGTCTGAGTAATAGCATTAAGTATAATTTATATTATTATTAGATAGATATAATTCAAAGTATAAATTACTATTATCTAATCATAATATAAACTATATGTTGTTAAAGTTATAATATAATTAAATGACGTTGCCTAACTATAAACCAATAGATAATAAATTTCTTACCTAAATATAAAGTTAATTAATATTTATATTTTTAAGTGATAGTGATATTAGTATATTTATATAATCACAATATAAACTACATATATTTAAAAGTTATAAAATAATTTAATATCTATCTACACAATAATGTAATTTCCAATTATCTAATCACAATTTAAATTATACAATTATATTTGTAAATATTTGTATTTTAAATTAACATCGATATTTATAATAAATTTTACTTTTAATTTAGCAATTAAGCAAATAAATATCATATTTGACTAATTAAAAAGATATAATATTGGTTAAAATTAAAATTAAATAATATATAACCTAAAGTTATTTAATTGTATAACCTCAAAACTACGCAGTTTTGATATAAAAAACACAAATAAACCTTATAGTAGACCTAGTGTCACAACCCACAGCCTTTAACCTAATGTCTTCAATTTCACACATCCTCCCTTTTCCCTCTACTGCCGCTGCACCTGCTCAAACATGTCGCCCTAGTTGCCATTACCACCTTTCGCCGACTGCTCCTCCTACTCACTACCACCTTCTACCGACTGCTCCCCTTACCCACTGCCAGCTTCCAACCCCTTACCCACTGCCAACTTCCGGCCCCCTACCCACCTGCTCGTCACACTTTGCATGAGTGATTCAGTAGTCAGCACCAGACCTTTCCTCTTCTGTTCTTTTGTTAGCTTCAAGCTTGCAATCTCTTATGTTCGTCTGTTAGATCCAAACGTGAATCTTGTCTGTTGACATAAGCTTCCGCTGCATTCTCCAATAGTTAGGTAGCTCCCTTTCGTGAATATTTGGTTTACTAAAGTACAATGCATGAACTACTTCTACCTTATTAATGCCAAAATTCTGTTTTTTGATCCACATCTGCCTTGTTAATGCCAAATTTTTTTGTTACTTTTTAGTTTTGTTTTTCTGGGTATCATTTGTTTGATTTTTATGAAACTAGAACCCTTTTAATTCTATTTGATTTTTGCTTTTTTTTTTTTATGGAAAAGTTCGTTTTTTTTTATTTTAATTTTTATGGGTGTAATTAATTCATAGAGAAAATTTATTTATGGTACCAATCTTTTTTTGTTCGATTTTTGCTTCCGGAATGCATTTTTTTCAATGATTTTTCTATAGAAGTTTAATTTGATTCAAAATATGGGTTGGATTTGTGAGTTGCTTCGATGTTTCTTGTTCTTCTTTGCCTGTGTATCCTATTCTGAGCCTCTAAGTTCTTGATTTTGTGCGATTTTGTTGCATTTATGTCTGATTTGTGTGGTGAAGCTTATAACTATATGGTGCAGTGGTATCAGGCCCTGCTTTTGTTTAACTAATCTGTTGCCCCCATCATATGCCCATTAATTATCAAGCAATGTAATGTTTTCAGATATTTGTTATTCTGATGTTCTGTTCTGTTATGAAAGATTTTTTATTTGATTTTTTAAATGCTTTTTTTTTCATTAAACAGCACGTCAGAACTTCCTTCTATTAATTTATTATCTCTAGAAGACTCGCATACAAGTCCAATAATGGAAAATGCTGTAGAAAATGATGCAGCAATTGTGAGTGCTGATCAGATTTTGAATAAAGATAATGTGTCATTTAGAACTGCTAATTAGGTTGAAAATGTTGAAGATAATGAAGATAACCCTTTTTCTACAAAGAAAGTAAAGCGCACCTCTAATGTGTGGGCTGAATTTAAAGTAGTTACACTCCTCGATAAATCACAAAAGGCAGAAAGCATCCATTGCAAATCGCGACTTGCATTTGACAAAAGGGGTACTACAACTCATTATCATAGGTACCTCAAATGTTGTGGGAGGAAGCAAGTGAAATTGTCGGGACAAAAAGAAATTACACTGAAGACCTCTATGTCGGAGTCTGAAATGGTAGCTGCGGTGCAAAATTTCAAGTATGAGCAAGCTAAGATCAGAGAGATTTTATATCATATGATCATGGTCCATGAGCTACCATTTTCATTGGTGGAATATGAGGTGTTTAATTTTTTGATGAGGACAGCTACTTCACATTACCAAAAGATTCGTCGGGCAATTGTAAAGAAAAATTGCTTTTCAAGTTATGAAGTGGAGAAGAAAAAAGTTTCCACAATTTTGAAGTTTGCAAATAAAGTGAGTGTGATGATCGATATATGGAAGTCAACCAACCAAAAGGTTTCATATATGGTTGTCATATGTCATTTTGTGGATTCTAATTGGAAACTTTAAAAGCATATCATTAATTTTTGTGACGTACCACCACCTCATTCCAGAATTGCCATTTGTGATGTATTAAGTAAGTGCTTAGTTGAATGGGAAATTGAAGATAAGGTTTGGATAGTGACGGCTGATAATGCATCATACATGATGTTGCTATCCGGATGTTAAAAGACAATTTGTCTTATAAAAATCAACTAGCTATTAGTGGAAAGTTGTTTCATGTGAGGTGTTGTGCTCACATTCTAAATCTCCTAGTTCAAGATGGATTATCTGAGATTGGAGATATCATTAAGAATGTGTAAGAAAGCGTTAAACATGTCACACAATCAGAGAGTCGGTTGAATATCTTTGGGAAAATTGTGAAGCAATTGAAGTTGCTTTCAAAATACATATTTCATGTTCTCAGCTGCCTTGGAGTTCAAGGACGTGTTTCCTAGGTATGCACAAAGAGAATCGAGCTACTTATTCTTGCCTAGTGAGGAGGATAGGAGGAAAGTCATTGATGTTTGTTCTTTCCTAAAAGAGTTTAATGAAATTACAAATATCATTGCAGGTATTATTCATCTCATTTAATTAATCTTTCTAATTTTTGTGATTTAATTACTTTTAAAATTGTTTAATTTCATCTTGATATTGTCATATATATTTTTGTAGGTTTTGAATATCCAACATCCAATTTATTTCTTCCCGAGCTTTATTATGTTAAAACGTTATTGGATGAAAAATATGATGTTGAAAATGGATTTATGCATGCAATGGTGAAAAAGATTAAGGACAAATTTGATAAATATTGGGGTGATTGTAATTTGTTGCTATCTATGGCTGCTGTTTTAGATCCTAGAAATAAAATGCAATTGATTGATTAGTATTTCCCTTTAATCTATTCAAGAGGTGATTCTATTGAGCAAATTACTACTATTCGTGAGATGTTAAGGCAACTTTATAAAGAGTATCTTGATGCTTATAGAGCAAATGGTGGTGAAAAAGAAGGTCAAAATGAAAATAGGGCTAAATCTTCTAGTAGTGGTGTGAAAGAAAAACCTGGGGGGAGGGTTGAATTTTATAGCTACATAAGAAATGTGGAATCATCTATTGAGCAAGTGAAATCTGAACTAGATGTCTATTTAGAGGAACGTTCACATATTTGTGAAGATGATTCGGTGTTTGACGTGTTGGAGTGGTGGAAGATGAACACTTTAAAGTTTAAGGTCTTATCAAAGATGGCATGCAATGTTTTGTCAATTCCAATCACAACCATAGCTTCGGAGTCTGCATTTAGTGTCGGGGGGAGAGTTATTGATCCATACCGTCCATCTTTAGGAGCAAACACAGTTCACGTCCTATTATGCAACGAAGATTGGTTACGTGCCTTCTATGGCATAAAGTGGAAAAGAAAAGTAAAATCTCAAACAATATCTTATTTTCAGTTTTAATTTTATTTAATTTTGCTAATTGTTATTTTATTTTTAAGTAATTTTTGTTAGTTTTTGTTGTTATATATATATGTGTGTGTATATATTTATTTATTTATGTTTTCAATAATGTTTATTGTAGTTTTATATTGCTATATTGATAAAAAAAATTATATTGCTAATTGTTGTATTTTTAATAGGATCAAGAGGATACTAAAGAGATTAAAATACTACCTCATGAAGACTGCATTTTATTGAGGTATGATGTGCAAATGGCTTTTTCTTTAGGTTTAGTGTGCAAGTAGCTGTATTAATTTGTTTAATTTATTGTTGTATATTTTTCTTAATAATGTTGAATTGCTTTTTATGCATAATTTCTTCATCTTAATAATGCAGAATTGCTTAATACTGCAAAATTTATTCATAATGCAGAATTTGTTAAGTTTTTCTTAATACTTGGTGTTTTATTTGATTTTTGAAATGCTTTTTTTCATTAAACCACTTCTATGATGCATTCTGCTATTGACTATCAGAAATTTTTGTTATGCAGGAGAAGGATGTAGCACTTGGAAATGGTGGCCTAGGAAGACTTGCTTCATGCTTTTTAGATTCTGTGTAGAAGTTAACCTTTTTATTATGGATTGTAATTTTGTACTTCTATGTTGTGTTTGAACTTTTTAGCTAGTTTAGATGGGTGGTTGTAAGGTTGTATCAGGCACCAAATTTTTAATGTTAAATTGCTGTTATTTTCTAGAATTTTTAAGCTTGTTGCCAAGCTCACTGAGCTCAAACTCGAGCTCTTATTAAGCTCTAAATGAGCTCTAAACAAATGGGCTTCAAATGAACGAGCTCGAGTTTAAGTTTGAGCTTAATACAAATGAGCAGAAAACGAGCCAAATCCGAGCGAGCCCTAGCATTACAATCACGAGCTGAGTAAGCTCAAACAATAAATTTTCAAAATAACTGAACTTGAGCCTGCCTCCAAAAAGTCAAGCCAAGCCTAATCTTCTCATTATTTGGCTTGGCTCAGCTCGATTACAGCCCTACTCAAATATACTCTAATTGTGCTTACAACCATGTGCACTTTAAGTGAGACTAAGCACCTTTATAGTAAATTTTTGCAAATTTGGAGTACATCCATAAGATTTCCACCATTCAATTATCAATAATAAAACAAATAATTGATATGTGATGTGATATCATAAATTAGCTAATCATATCTCTATTCTATTTAAAAAAGGTGTATAATTATAAAAAAATGAATTTACTTGGAGATTTTATTTTCTTATGCCTAATGGCCAAGTCCATTCCAAATAGTACTTCAACATTTTGATACAAACTAAATTGATCACTAATTTTGTCTTGTTCATCATGGTTTAGGACTAACCTTTCCAAAGTTTTATATAATCCTGTCATAACTTCTTCATTTTGAGAAAGACTAGAGTTTGAATAAAAAATGTTGGATTCAAGTAATATTCTACCCAAAGGCCTATGGAGTTGACATTTCCATTTATTATCAATAATTTTAAAAGCTTCCTTGTATTTTTCTTCTTTCTCATTAAAAGATTTTATCATAGTTTCTTTAGCTAAATCCATAGCCTTATAAATATACCCCATTGCTATATTTTTCTCACCATCAACTAACCTAAGTACACAGACTAAAGGATAAAATATCTTCAAAAAATACATAATATTAGTCCAAAATGGTGGCATTAAGATAGCTGGTGACATTTTTACCTCTAAACTCTTTTTCTCATTTACTAGTAGTCCAATCCTCTAAAGTAAACATATTTCTCAAATTATTTTTTTGAGTGTATATACGTTGAAGAGTGAGAAAAGCAGTAGCAAATCTTATGACTCTAGCCCAAACAAGCTCTCTTTGTCTTGTGAAATGCCTTAATGAATTAAGTACTCTAGGGTGACCATAAATATAAGCATTCAAGCTCATTGCCCGTTTCAATGTTCAACTAAAAGTAGACAATTTTTAATATTTCCAATATCAAATTAGTGGAATAGTATGCATAATGAGTCTAATACAAATGTTGTCTTTTTGCTTCCAAAAGTTTTCCTAACAATAAAATGAAAATATAATTATAAGAATTAAGATACATATTATAAACTTTAAAATTAGAAAGAATTTCTTACACACAAGTACATTACTACTAGTATTAAACCACATTTGCTTCCCCAATTCGCTCTACAAAACCATCAAGCAATTCAAATATCTTATCTCTACTCTTGGCATAATCAGAAGCATTAACCAACTCAATGAAAAGTGTTATTTTGGGTGAATTAACTAAAAAATTAATCAGTGTCATATTTTTCTTATCCATCCACCCATCTACTGGAATAAAATAACCACAAATGGCCCATTCCTCTTCATAAGACTTTATCATATTGCTCACATTATCTACTTGTCCTTCAACAAAGGAACCCTCACTTTATGATAAGTCGGTGGTTTTATGCCAACACTATATTGTCTAATAGATTCAACCGTCACAGCAAAGCTAGGATAATTAACAACGTTGAATTTTATTGTTGCATCATACATCCATCCAGCTATATTTTTATAAGTTTTACGTAACCCTCAATTCCTTCTTATATGCATAATTAATTGTTGATTGTTTTAATGTTGTCCTTCTTTTTCTACCTTCAACAATTTTCTTTATGTCAAGAGCAAAAAAAAGAAAAATCAATTGGACCCTTTTGTTTTGGCCTTTTTAATATATTCACTAACATTGTGCTTCCTTCTTTTGAATTTTTACATAAGGAGCATCTTAAAATCAAAAATTGTAATTTATTCAATGGTAGATGTGACCTTTGTCATATGGTCTTGAATTTCTTAACGATCATGAGCCAGAATCCTTTGATATACTTTTGCATTTCGAAAACCTTGTTGATATGTTGTTTAACATAAAAAATCCCCCCCTTTGTAAATTTTCCACAAAAATTACATACTAAATCATTATCATTAGAAAGATTAAGCATATGAACATATTTTCATCCTGGGTCTTTTTCTCTAATGCATTACTAGGAGTACTTAAAGTACTAGTGTTAGCCTCCATTAAACAATAATGATTTGAAAAAAGAATATTTATTATTTAATAGTGAAAAAAGCAAATTTTCAATTAAAATAATGAAAATAAAAAACATACATTAAGCAATATCTTATACTAAAAAAATTAATAATTAGCATCAAAATAAAAAGCAAACAATTATAGTTTATGTTAAAGTATTAACATACTATTCAATTTAAAAAATAAATTTTAACTCAATTTAATATATAATAAACAGTATTTTCAGGCTAAAATTTAAAGATTAGCATCAAAATAAAATGCAAGACAACGACACTGAAATTTTTTTAAAAAAAATGCAATATAGTATGAAGATAGCAGCAATATAATATTAAGAGAAGATACCAACAACTAGCTTTAACAAGCTCTTAAAGAAGAAAAAAATTAGATCGAAGAGAAAACCCAAAAAGAAGAATAGAAAATTATCTCTGGAATAGAAGATCCAAGAAGAAAAAAATAAAAAATAGGAACAAGAAGATGAAAAAAAGTACTTGTTACAAGTTGGTCAGCCGGGACTGGGTGCCTTAGCAGAGATCTCAGGCTCCAACTTTTGCATTTTTTTCTTCTTTAAGAGCTAAAAGTTCTTCTTCTTCTTTTGGACTTCAGCCATAAAATTCTTTTTTTTTGTTCTTTAGCAAATGCAAAGGCCTAAACTCATCATGAATTCATTATTTTAAAAGTACTTTTGATAAAAAAAAGTCCATATTTAAGTAAAATATTATAAAGGCGAGACACAATTGAGGCTTAAGGCACACTAAGGCACCCACCTTTGTAATATCGCCTGCCTTTTCAAGGTTGAGGCTAGAGACTTATGCGTATTGTTCCTTGCGCCTTATGTTCCCATGAAGTTATAATGTAAACCAAATCTAGATAATGAATTAAACGCTTCAAAATTGAAATCCATATTGCTTATGCATCCTTCATTACTATAAGGGTTTCTCACGGTCACTTTCTATGAACATATGCCCTTTTCTTATTATAACCTATTTGAACTAGCGCATGCACTTTTTTTGTTCCTATACATTTACATGTATGATAATAATATAAGTTATCTCAAGATAACCAATTATGATTTTAAGTTAAATCCATAAGAAAAAATTAAAAAAATGAACTCATTTCTTCTTTATTATAAGCCAAAAACTAACCTTTCTTCATCTTTTCTAATATTATAATAATTTGATCAAATTTAGCTTATATAGCAACAATATTAGTGTAAGCTTGACTATTTTGTTTTGTCCCTTGACTTTAAGTCACTCTTTAACCATTATTGTGTCACTAGATTAAGTATTCATCTAAATAACGTAATTATTCTTATTCATCATATAAATATGAAACATTATAAATGAGAAGGCCATGTTAACATGCTTACTTGGTTTGCTTCATCAACTTTTAATTTCTTCTATGTCTTCACATGTCAATAAATGTACAAATCCAATGAATTTATAAATTAAAGCATCTAAGGCATTGTTAAAAATATTTAAAAATGGTATGAATATGATAACCTAAACAATATCAGTTCTTTCAAGGTAGCTTTTAACATTATATTCAAGATTTTTTGAAATGTCTTGGAGGGTGATGAATATAAATAATTGAGATTTTAAAGGAGATTAAGAAAGAATTGAGAATTAAAATAAGAGATTGAAGAATAAGAGATGAAAAGAATTGACATAAAAAATTTGAGGAGTTTGGTTTATCAACAAACCTATATCTCCACCTAACTTATCCCCAAGTTCGGATTTTTAACCCCATACCAATTATTGAATTAGATTGTTTATAATAAGAGTTTTCAAGGCTAAAATCAAATCTTACAATTGAGATTTTTTTTTTTTTGCTTACTCATAACCAATTTATAACCAAATATTTTGCACGGACAACACTTAAATCTCTAGTGAATAAGAACCTCACTACCCTTTGATAAACCCAATAAAGGAGTAGATAAAGATTGCATAATCACTAACACACCCCAATTACACTTAAGGAATGAATTTACAATAAATAAGAATATAAGCACATTGAATTTGAAAGATAAAAATGTTCACCAAAACTCTCTAACCTCTCAAATGAGGTTTAATTGCAAGTATTTATAGTTGGGAATCCGAAAACAAGTTGTTAAGAAGTCATTACACCATTCCCAAGCTTCTTTTACTTCATTAATTACTTTTTAACTTTTTTCCAAGGAATTGGAGGCTCACGATCATAACCATAACCCTTACGACCTCGACCTGTAAGAGAAGTAGTTGTTGCACCTTGAATCAAACCATTTAAAGGGTGTTAGGTAGATCGTAACCACCCTCACGATCGTGACCCTATCACTGTCTTCAAGCTTCACTTTAGTCTTCATCTTCATTATAGACATGTGACCTAGATTATAATCGTGATCACACCTTTCACGATCGTGACTATAATTATGAGGGTCACTGCCTTCTTTAGCTCTTCTTGTCTATTTTTCCTCGTGACTGTGATCATCCTTAATCATGAGTATGACTTTGCCTCTCACGATCATGGCCAATATTGTGCAGGTCACTACCTAAATTTCTTAAATTGATTCATTTGTCTCACGATCGTGGTCTCTTGCTCATGGGCAAGCTCATAGTCGTGACTGAGACTGTAAGGGTCTTTGTCTCACTCTCTACAAGTTTGAATTTGAAGGAGTTTTCTCATGGGGATGCTCACAGTTGTGACTCCACTCGTGAGTATCACTAACACTTTGAGGAATTTGAAATTTTCACCTTCAAATGAGCATTGCTATGAACCTAACTCCTACATACTTAAATCATACACATTAACAACTCAAAATTGAATTGTTAAAGTCAATGTAGAGGTGATTAGACCTTGATCATGCAAATGGTCAATATTTTTAAATACTTGACACTTGATAGTAGTCCTCTCATGCCTTAAAAGTTTACCCATTTTTTCACTTCACTTTCATTTTTTTTTCTTAAGGTTTTAGGATTGCCATGCAGCTTTCTAAATGTTTAAGGTAAAATTAGCCCTCTTTGTCTCCCTTTGACCAAACTTCTCTACCCATCATAGGCTGCATTGAATATACATTTACCTTTAAATACGTATCCTTATAATACCAATGAGAAATTAAGGATTTAGGCTCTTTGTTAATACCGCTAGAATGAATGTTTGGCTTATTGGTAGAGGGTGTTTAAACCTTTGTTGGAGGCCACAGTTCGCATCCTGGCTCCATAATATAACATTTTTAATTTTTTTTTTGAGAAATTCTAAAGGAAAAAATAAGAAATGAAGCTGGTAGGAATTGAGATTGGGTTGCCATTAATAATTGCTAAGTGCACAACTACTTGGTCACCTATGATAATTTGTTTATTTTAGATCTTTTATTTTCTTTATGTTAATACCGGTTAACCAAAAATTGCCCATCTAATCGATTAAATCTCAGTTTGGCCAGTTTTCATTTTTAAAATACAATCGATTTGGTTGGTTCAGTTTTTTACCGATGCACACCCTTAGTGTACTGTACATACTGTACATTGATAGGGAATGCTTATCCAATCTCATTCTTTGCAGATACAAGTTGTTTTTGTCTAAGTGCATAACTACTTATTACCAACATTATAAATGCTTGTAATCTCAAACCCATCATCCCTATTGAACTCCATATAACATCCAATTTTTGCAACGCTCTTGGAGCAATATCAGAAGCCCAACTTCTTACAAACAACCTTTTCTTCCATATTATATTCACTACCTATCTTCTTATATTATCCACATTGTAAAGATTAAATTACTTCTAACTTCCAATATCCACCTATGGAATGTTTCAAATAAGTTATTGTTAACCATATCACATTTTATTTCACTTGTGAAAAAAGCCTTTGTCCAATCTTTTAATAGATACTGCAATACATCTTCAACAATTTCATGTTTTAGATTTTCTAATACTTTAAGATTTGTTTTCAATTGGGCCATGTAAGTTGATTTCCACATGCCCAACAAGCTTCCTTCCTTTCTTTACCCCTCCAATTCTTAGCCTATATACCTTTAGGTATGGTTGTGTATCGGTCGGTTTGGTTTAGTTTGGTATAAAAATATACAAAATTGAACTAAACCAAAAATATTTTTTTAAAAATAACTAAACCGAACCAAATCAGAAATTTTTGGTTCAGTTTAGTTTGATCGATTTGGACCTTTTAAATTTTTTCTATTTTTAGCTTATTGGTTTTTTGTAATTTTTCAATTTATATAATAATTATTATTAGATTTATTGTTATTAATTTTTTCATACTTAATTAATTTATTATTTTCTAAAAAAAAACCAAGCGGATATTCAAACCAAATTTAAATAACTTCAGTTTGGACTTTTTTAGTATTATATAATTTGATTAAGAGTTTAAATATTTAAAAACTAGAATTTTTGGCCTAAATTTAAATATTTAGTGTTAAACTAATCAAACCAAACCATAAATATTTATATATATTCATAATATTTTAGTAATTTGGTTTGGTTTAATTACATTTTTGGACATTAAAACCGAATAAAACTGAAAAAATTTTGATTTTTAAATTCAAAATTAAATTAAATTTAACTGAACCAAACTAAACCAAAATAGTCGGTTCGATACAATTTTTCTTTATTCAGTTATTTTTGCTCACCCTAACATTTAGGCGATGGGATTGGTTATACAAAAATTTCAAACATGCAGAAGGTAATATCACAAACTTTGCCTCTTTTATTTCATATGTATATGCACGATTAAATTTTCATATTACGTGTAGGGATTGCAAACTACTATATTAACTGAATGACCAGGTGTTTATCATAGAATGTATGCATGTTATATATTATATACACAACACATTTTGCAAAGGTAAACCTAAACTGTTGCATATTTTCAAATACCATTCTAAGACAAAAAAAAAAAAAAAAGAATTCTGGCTTTAAGGTTAAATTTGATCCTTAAGTTAGGTTTTCTAAATGCTTCATTTGCACATTCTTCATCACTCTCACTATAATAGCTACCTAAATCATCACTCTCTATATAATGTGAGCTATCAGGATGTGTGTCATCTTAAGAATTTCCACCTATCTCATCATCTTCATCAACTAATGGTTCTCCTAAGTCAACTTCCTTCACTTCAATCTCTTGTCCATTCTTATCTTGCACTTTTTTTTATATGACCTTTGATTCATATCTTGCCTTACATTTTCCCTAGCTTCTTATAACTCTGTCTTTTCATCATCAATCAGCGGGTTCACAGGAAATAGAAACTCATCAAAGGTTTGATAAGTTCCATCATATGTGCCTTCAAAAGTTGTATTTCCATTCTCATTATTACCTAATGCCTCTATATTTATATTACTCCTAGAGCACAGATTTATGGATGTTCTTCCTGTTTTTGTGTTTTAACTCACTTAATAGGGAGTCATTTTTTAAATGTTTAACATATATTGCTAATTCATCACCATCAACCAACTTGTTTCTTGTAGCACACGCATAATTATCATTGGTCAATAATTTAAACTTTCCATTAAGCTCAAAATTATAGTATAACCCTTTAGTATTATTATAACTCACTTCTTTCACATATGTAAGCAAATCCACATATGAAAGACAAAATCCATATATGAAAGACAATCTATATCAAAAAACTCATATACACAGTAAATCGACCATATACATATAATTTTTATTTTTTGTACCAAGCTTCCCTGTATGGTTTATTATTAACCTAACAATGACAATACCATCATGCACAATAAAGAAAAAAAAATTAGTACTTTTGCAATAGCATTAAGAAATTTTCAATTTGATTGAGAGCAATATTTAATGAAAGTACATTCTTTATACATATAAATTTAAAAATCCATAACATTGCAAACATTTATATGCTATCAATGGTTATAGGGACTCCTCACACTTAACTAAAACTACAATAAAACACATACTATAATGACCACCACTCTCAAATAATGAGGCTACTATTTAATGTTGGGGTAACAATATTATCTACACTGATCTAGAGCAAAAAAAATAATGTTTTATAGAAAAGTACCTAATCCTTCCTTGTTGGCAAACTTGCACTTTTAATGAGGGACCAACACAGTATAATCACTCAGGGTCTATATTAATTTCGAAAAAGTTCGATTGATTGTCAGTTGAGTAAAAGTGATTCCAATGAGAAGATGTTCATAGCATGCATCGAGTAAAATTAGGAACAAAAGGGATGAGTTTTTTTTCTGGTTATAATATAACATGTAATTTGTCTTTTCACCCCTTTTTTATTTGAAGCTTTTCTATCTCTTAATTAACATCATTTTATTTCCTAGTCACCTTATTTAAATGTATACCATGTGCTGTCATTAGTTTTGAAAAATTTATCCTTAATTAAAACGAAAATACAAGTACAAGGAATTAATAAAACCAGATAAAAGTTTAAGGACTCAATAGAATAAAATATGAAAGTTCAAGGCTTCATAATGAATTTTTTTTCTAAAAATAAAAAAAAATTAATAAGATAAAATTTTTAAGAAATTATGATTTACTATTAAATTGAAATGAAAATTAATGTTATTTATTTATTAAAATATTTTAATAATTTTTTTAATATATTAAAGAATAGGTATTTTTATATTGACTTTGTTTTAAAACAAATTAATTTATATTATTTATGAAAATTTATCTCAACTTTCAAAAATGTAAAAAATACTATTTTTTTATAAAATAATATTTTTCCATAAGTATTAAAATTAGCAATTTTTGTTAATATGTTTTATTTTTCGTTAAATTATTACTTTATGAAAAATAAACTATAATTTTGCATAATTAATTTTTGTACAACAATATAAAGAGTTTTTCTTACAAAGTATTATGGATATCATTTTGTTGATTGGAAGCCTTTTCTAAAAATTGGTATCTTTTCACAAAAAGAAAAGTCACATATTTTATGAAATGAGATTTTTTACAAATATCTTTCACAAATTATTATTGTTTTTTGTTAGTTTAAAATTATTTTCTAAAAATAATTAAAAATAGTTTTACTTTGTTTAAAACGAAGTAAGCATAAGAAGTCATATAAATAATAGCGTAGTAATTATTTATCATTAAAAACTATTTTAAATTATTAAATATTATCAAAAAATTTATTTATTATTTTAATAAAATATTCTTAATCATAATATTTTAATAATTATTTTTATTAACTTGCATATTTTATTGATAAGTTGTAAATGTTCTATGTCAGTATCATCACTAAAAAAAATTGGATAAGTGGATGATTAAAATTGTCTCTTAAACCTTAAGAAATCGTCCCCAATAGTTTTTAGAACAAATTTAGTCATCCCCACTTGTTGTCCCTGTTGCCCTAATCTCAAATTCTATAGAGGACGAAATTACAAATATTGTCTCTATTATATAGGATGACAATTATCCTTATCTTTAAAGGCGACTGTTGTCTCCTAAGTTAAGGACAACTGTCATCCCAATACATAAGGACAATTGTGGTCCCCAAAATTATTGGGGACAACATTTCATCTCATAAGGTGGGATGACTGTCAACTCCATAAGTAGGGACGATATTTTATACCCCTTAGATGGGAAGACTGTCATCCCTTATATGGGAAGGATTGTCCTCCCCATAGGTAGGGAAGACATGGTATCCCCCAAAATGGGGACATCTGTTGTCCCAATAAACAAACACGATTGTCGTCCCCATCATAATTAGGGACAACATAGCATTCCATAAGATGGGGATGACTTAAGGGACGATTGTTGTCTCCATTTTAGTTTAGAAGATGATTTTCATCTCCATATTAGGGGATAATTTTTTTCTCTAATTTATGGATAAACAATTTTGTTCTTTACATATGAGGATAATTTTAGCCCCCATAGATATTAATTTATTAATTGTTATTTATTATTAATATTAAATTATTCATTATTTAACACCCATAGATATTATTTATAAGATGATAATGGCCGAAGATCATCAATATTTAAAAGCATTTATATAATAATATTAAATTTAATTACACAAATTTACACAAAAAATATAATATAAATCTTAAATAGCACATCAATGAATACAAAATGCAATTAAATATTTTACAACATATTGTAATTTGTATAATTTATGCAAAATGAAAAACTTTAAGAAAAAAAGTTTACAGTGTAAAACTAATCTACGAACATCAATTTTGATGACATAAACGAAATATTTTCTTCAAGCTTCATATGGTATTCTATAAAAGTTTTCAAAACATACAAAAGAATTAACAGTTATAATTTAATCAAGATATCAAAATCACTATTAAATTTAAGTCAACACAAACATTTATAAATAATGGGTTGTGTTTATTTTCGAGTACACTACTAACTACAAAAATTGACATATATTTATTAGAAAGATCATGACATATATGTATGTGTGATAGATATAATTTTTTTCCCAAGGCCATTAGCGTATGTATAAACAAATTATCAAAATATAATTGAACAAACTCATTACAAGTCAATTAATTAAAAATCCATGTTCATAAAAGGAGTATCATATGCATAAATAAGAAATAGTGCAAGTTAATGAACACTTAACTTTTCCCCAATTCATTCCTCTCACTCAATCCATGTAATTTAGTGAAGTTAATAAACATGAAAATACAATATGAAAATTTAGTAAACAATAAATTCACGAGAATGAATAACACAACATTTACAATATTTGTTTCACTTTTAAACATGCAATCAACTACTACTATTTGTTGTTGCATAATAGATGATATAATTATTCAAATAATTAATATATAATACTTAAATTAACCAGGTTAACATTTCACTATTAAAATAGAACACTATGATTTAGAAATGTTACCTTCATACCTCGTCATCATCATTTACAATATATTCACCAGCATTTTCACAATCACCATTATTGTAAACTTCAAGATTATTGTCAATATCATCATAATTACTATAATTGCCTATTATATCCGTTTGGTCTTCAATTTATTGACTAATTTCAAAGGGCACTTCTTCAACATCAAAATTAACTCAAGTTAAACCAAGAATCTCATCATCGTTGTCCAATGGCCTAATTAAACAACTATATAAATCATTATATTCTTCATGGAACACATCATCTTCAACATCTTATGCAACATCATCCTCTATTTGAACAAGCATACTGTAAAGATCTCGAGGATGTGTCTTTATTACAACATACCAGTTTGGATCTTTTAAATCCTCAATGTAAAATACTTATTCTACTTGACTTGCTAAAATGAATGGCCCATTTATTTTTAAGTGACAACTAGTTTTAACACTAGTTATTAAGAACTTATAAACTCTATAACCAATAC
The DNA here is from genome assembly GCA_949671775.1 of Mallotus repandus. NCBI lineage: Eukaryota > Viridiplantae > Streptophyta > Magnoliopsida > Malpighiales > Euphorbiaceae > Mallotus > Mallotus repandus. The sequence continues at coordinate 25,783 of CATIWM010140138.1, forward strand.
ATTTATGTTCCACATCAACCCATTCATATTTAAATAAATAAATTAGATTTCTTCCTAAATATTATAGTTCCCACACCTCTAGCAATTTTCTAAAACATTCTTTCTCAAAACAATTATCATCTCCCTTACACAATACACCAGAGTTTTGACTCTCCCTATATTTTTGATGTTCTATAGTGTGAAAGCGAAAACCATTCACAATATAATCATTGTCATATATATAACATTTGATTGGATCTTGAGCTACATTTAGTATATCATCATATACATATCCTCTTACATTCAAATCAATCACCTATATTATAACATAAAATTTGTCATTAATTATAGAATTTGTAAATGACAACACACACACACACATTTGCTTCAAACATGATTGTAAAACCAATCAGTAAATTGGGAATTATATTTCTTTTTGAACTTGGCATTAGCCATCTTCAACAAAGATTTCTTATACTTCCTGCAACATAAATTAGTTATAAAGAAATTATATGATTATATATGTAAGAAAATTACAACCATTAGTTCAAGACGGATAACTTACGTAACATAATCCTAGACTTCTACACAATTATTAAGCAGATATATGTGTGCCTTTTTTCACAAATCATTTACATGCCAAAGATAATCACCTTTTCCTATAGGACTCCTAACTCTTCCAAAAAATTTTGAACAACTTTTACTAGCATTTTTATCAATGATGTCGTCATTCTGTGGTGACTGATTAAATTTGGTTACAATCCCTACCAAAATATCTTGAACAAAAAGTCAAACATTAATTTGTAATATAAGCTTTAGCAATTGAACCCTTTGGCATTTTGAATAGATAATTTTCGTTTGTATAAATATCTTTTAATTAGATACATTCACTTATATTGAATAGGTCCAGCTAACTTAGCCTCTTCAGGAAGACATACAAGCAAATGTACAATAATATCAAAAAATAATGGTAAAAAAATCATCTCAAACTTGCATAATATTAAAATAAGTTTCTCTTAAAGATAATGCAATTTATCAACATCTAAACTTTTGCAACACAAATCTTTAAAAAATGCACTTAACTAAATAAGAGGGTCACAAACATTTTTTTGCAAGAAGCCATAAATTGCTAAATGGAGAAGTCGTATAAAAAATGACAATTATAACTCTTCAAACCAGGTATTTTATGCTCCTTCACATTAACACATTAGAAAATTTTAGAGACAACTATCTGGAGTCTTAAATGAGCTACCATTTTACACAAAGACAAAGACACCCTTTCACTATTAGATAAAACATAGCATGCCGCTAGAATACATACCTTATCAACTTGTAGAATTGGATGCATTTCAGGTCTGATGCCTCAAGAAACTAAATTTAAATAGCTATGCAAAGTATCTCTAGTTTTTCCTTTGACGTTCATTATTGTCCCTAAAACATTATCACACACATTCTTCTCAATATATATTACATTTAGATTATGATGATTAAGAAGTGCATTTTACTAAGATAACTAGAAAAAGATACTCTTCTTTTGCCAATTCTCAAAACTATTCATGGAATCATACTTTCTTTTTACACCTCTATTAAATGGCATCGAATTAAATCTTATAAACTCTTTGAGCACTTCATCATATGTCAATGATTTGGTCATTTATCTCATCTCTCTTGTACCTTTGAAGGACTTAGTGTTTCTACACCATTTTTGTTTGAGAGGCAAAAATCTTCGATGATCTATATAACACATCTTCATTGAGCTTTATAGATACTTTGCACTAGTATGCTTATGGCAAGAAGGACAAGCTTTACAACCTTTTATTGACCATCCTTATAAGTTTGCATATGCTAAAAAGTCATTGAAAGTCCACATTACAACTGTATGCAACCTAAAATTTTGCTTACTACGTGCATAATACGTCTCAATACTAACCTCTCGTCTTTAAGCTCTTTTACCAGCGGCTACAAGAACATGTCGACACCCATACCTAGACTTCATTTTCTAGGTATAATAATTGACATAATCAAGTTTGATTGCCTTAAACATATCTAAAGAGGTAAATTATAAGGTACAAGAATTACATGCCAAATGCTTTGCTCAAAACTCATGTTTCTAAAAAGTTAAAAACCATCAATTATAAGATGAAATCTAACATTGTGTGCATCTTCATCAAAAGAGTTGTGCAACTCATCAAATTTCTTCCATGTAAGACTATTAGATGGATGTCACATAATGCCATCATTTTCATATTTTCTCTCCTTATCTATGCCAATGAATATTTAAGGCTATTTGATCAGATATAAATAATCTTTGTAGCCTATGTTTTAAAGGAAAATATTGCAACACTTTATTTGGAATTTTTTTTACCATTATCTGACCCATCATTGGACTTCCATCAGGATAATCTACATATTTCATAATCAGTTGCATTAGCAAAGGAGCTCCTATATAAGGTACAATCTTCCGATAGACATCATATTTTTCATAATTAAGACTTAGATCGCTGATGTATTTGTGAGTACTACTCTATGATTCTAGTAAAATTTGATTTCTATTTAGAATAATCTCTCTTTAGTCCATTGATAGAAACTCTTTAAATGGAGAAGCTTTACAATAACAGCCAATATGGAAATATCGCATTGCAATGTAACTTGTGCTTGGCTTTTTCCAACAATTGATAAAAATTTACTACATAACCTTCAAGTTCAATTATGATACCCAACACTTATATTTTTATTAAGATTTGAAGGAATGGAAATATCATTCACCAACCTAACCATATCTTCATCAATGATATACTCGTCATTGATATTTGGTTCATTTTCATTATCAATGACTTCATTTGGGGATTCGCCATAGAAATGCCACTCTGTAAATTTCATACTTTAACAAGTGATACCTAACCTTAAATTTCTCCTTATAACTGATATTTCTAAACTTTGTATATGGACATTAAATTACTTCACTAGTAAATGAATGCCCAAATGCATAAGATAGAAATTCATCCACTCCATGAATGTAACCAGTATCACTTTTATTATTATCAATTCCTATCCAACTTTTGTCAGAAACCATTTCCTATAATAATAATTTGGAAATGGTGGAAAATTAGAAATATTATTGTAAGTACTCAATTTCAGGATGACTAGAGCACGGATGCGACAGAGGACCCGATGGTGAAAATAGACTGTGAAATTAGACTTATTGGATTTGATTTATTGGTTTTGAACTAAATTATTAATTATTTTTAAGATTTATTTTAAATTTTATTTATTTTATTTATCTTTTTATTTTTAAAAAAAATATAAAGAAAATTTCAAAAAGTTTTTTTTTCAAAAGCAAAAAAAGAAAAAAGAAAAGGGCCGAAGTTGGCCCAAATGGCCAATTTCGGCCAAATTATTTTAAGTAAATAGTGGCCAAATGGCCTTCCGTCCGTGTTTGTTTGTTTTTTTTTTCTTTCTTTCGAATTTTTTCTTTTTTATTTATTTGTTTATTTGTTATTTATCCATAGAGTTTGATTAGTTTTTATTTGATAAATATATTTGTTCTATTTGATATATAAAGTGATAAATATATATTTTTATAGATAAATAATAAAAATAAATTTTTATTATCTTGTACCAACTTAGGGTTATAGATGGTGTCTCTTATAAATACATCATATTCTTTTAACAAAAGGGGGCTAGGGTTTTTTATTTTCTTTTCTCCCTACTTTTCTGATTCTTAGCCTTCAACCAAAATACATCCATTTTTCTTTAATTTTCACGTATTTTTTTTCAAGTTTTAGCCGTGAATCATATCCAAATAAATCAAAATCACAGACAAATACAACAAAAGCAACAAGCTTTCATCAATGGTGATCACCTTCTAAGGAAAATCAAGACTGCATCCATCAAATTAGTTCTTTTTCTACTCCTTTCTTTATTTGATTATTTTTATTCCATTTAATTTTGATTTGATTTTATTTAATTTTTATGTTTATTTTTAGTTACTAATCCTTATTTATTTTTTGTGTTTATGATTATTTTTGTGTTTATGATTACGGATTGGGTGATTTGAATCCACTGTAGAGAACAAAACCTATGAAGATCCATGAAATGCCATGGATTAAATTTTGTATTTGAACGTAGTTTTAGGATTTTTTATTCATTTATTTTGTAATTTTATTTTGTATTTTATTTTTTTGGGTTGTAGCTAATTTTAATTTTTGTTCTCAGTAGATCATTGTAATAGCTCCAATAGTGGGAATAGTGCAATCATGTTTGTGGCATGTGTTTTTATTTTAATTAATTGGCTAGTAAATTAGGGTTTCATTTGGTAAATTCAATTGAAATTAATGGTGGCTTTAGATTAATTTTAGGTTGTATGTAATTAAAATTAGGGTTAGAAAAATCACATAATGTTTGTTTGTTTTTGATTTATTATTTATTATTTTTATTATTTAGGCTTATTTTTTGAATTTTTATTTGTTTTGAACCCCAAGCCCACGTATAGGTTTTAACTCACTAATAAAATAGCCTTTTAAAATTAAATTTAGATTTAATTAACTTTAAAATTAATTAAGCCCATTTAGGTTAATTTAGACTTTAGGCCTATTTTTTAGTTAAATAAAATTAACTTAGACTTAACTCAGCCCATTAATAAAGCCTTCTTCATAATTTGTAGATTTAGGATCATTTCATTTAATTAAAATTAATTAGAATTAGGCCCACTAATTAATTTCTTTTTTTAAAAAAAATTTAATAGACTTAGGCCATTTTTAGAATTAAAACAATAGATTTAGGCTCACTAATCATCAAAATGTAGGCCCACTTTTAGTTCCATTTCACTTGTAAATGAAATATGTAGATTTAATTAACTTAAATTAAAATCAAATGTAGTTTAGATTTAGGGACATTACGCTTTGAATGCATTTGTTATGTGCTTTTTCATGGATTGGTTGCCTTAGGGTTAGATGGATGTTCAATGAGGGTTTAATGAAATTGCATGTAATTAAGGAATAAAATAGTAATTAATAAGATAATTCTAAATGAACACAAGACTAAAAGAAGTTGGTATTCCATATCCAGAACTCCTGATTGTGGTGCTAGCTTGTATTAGAGAATCGAGTTACCACCACTTTCTATTTGTTCCAATTATTACCCTGGGTGGCAACTCCTCATCTCCACGCCATGTCTTTATGACAGTGGTTAGTGTATTCTCTACAGCCCTGAGCTCAAACAGTGTCGCGGTTGTAATAAACTTGGGCGCGCGCTAAACCCCGCCATCTACAGTGGCGACTCCACTGGGGATAAGAGATACTGATTCTACTTGTGTTCTTTAGAATTATTTTATTAATTGTTATTTTATTCTTGCATTCATTCTTGCATGTCCCTACTAGCCGATGGCGTTGGTTTATGGTCCCTTGATTCCACTAGCTTTATGGGATTGTAAATTGGCTAACCATCACTCTTAGCCTTAACTCGGTTCAAAAGAGATTATCGGGCTCATATGACCAGAGTCTGTAACCCAAGTCCTAAAGGGGGGTAGTCTTCTCTTGAGTTTACAAAGGATGTCGGGCCCCTCTGACCTTGGCCTATAACTCAAGTCTTAAAGGAGGGCATCTTGCTAAGGGAACCTTAACCTTTTTCACCGGACTCAACTCATATAGTGACCTAGTAACTTCCCCTAGGATCTACCCAAATTGCTTGTGTTTGTTGCCATGAGGTATTTCCATCTATAAAAGCCCAAGCCCGTACTTTAGAAACCCATTTGGGTTAATAAAGATTGGGCTACTCTTTTATACCTAGAAATGTTATTTCTATGCTTTTACTACTTTGAGAGATTTGGCATGCTCGTCGGTTCTTGATATCCCCTGTTGATATTGAGGCCCAGACTAAAAATTCTAGGAAAAAAAACTCACCATTGAATATGTGTGTGGGAGGAATAAGGTTGGAAGGATGTATGTTATACGCTTGATTTGATACTTGTATACCTGACTTACTACTTGCTATTTGCTACTTGTTGCATAGCACGCGCATCATGCATACATGCTTACATATAGTTCATGCATCATACTAACCCTTTGTTTTTCAGCCATTATAGATTCATCCGGGTCTTCCTGTGTTTGGGAACAGAAATATGGCAGATTGGTGAGGACTGATTCAAGCCCAAAGTTTATAGCCAAAGAGATCCTTCACAGTTTGGAAAAGAGCCCGATCAACCCACTTTACTTGGAAGCTACACCAATGCCAATTACACAGACAGGAGAGATAGAACAAGGAAATTGGACCCTAGAGGACATCAAAGGAGCATTGATGGATGACATGAGAGCAATGATGCAAGATGAACTAAGACAAGCCCTAGCTGGGTTAATGCCACCTGCACTCGCTGCTGCTGCACCCCCTGTTGCTGCCAATCCACTAATTGTAGATGCACCACTCGATAATGCCGGGGGGCAACCAATAAATGCTGCTAGGAATACACTAAATACTGAAGTGAAATTGGAGGATGTTGAGAACTGCATGATTGAGAAAGTAAAGAGGGAATCGCTTGAGCAAGTTCAAGAGTTAGAATCCAAGCAGATGAAAGCACTGACTCAGAAGATGTCCAAGTTGAAAGAATTGATGAGAGGACAGGGTATGGGATATTCGTTTGACTTTGATGATATAATCCAATTTGAGGAAGATAAACTGCCTGATAAGTTCAAGATGCCACAGCTGTAGAAGTTTGATGGTACTGGAGACCCAAGGATCCACCTTAGTCAATATACAACTACTATGAGCACCACAAAGGCTCCTCTATCTATAGTTACCAAGCTATTTGTACTATCCTTTGAGGGTATGGCTGTTAATTGGTATCATGGGTTAGAGAAGTCTGTCCGAGCTTATTGGAGAGAATTATGTACTACTTTCCTGAAACAATATGATTATAATACCAGGCTTGAGGTGTCTATCAGAGATTTGGAATTGACTAAGCAGAAGCCCAATGAATCATTTTTTGATTTCCTGACTAGATTCATGAACAATGCAGGATTAATGAAAAATAAGCTAGCGGAGAAGGATCGGGTTAGGATGATTGTTCGAAATGTATCACCTAATTTGGTTGAGAGGTTGCAAATGATGAACCCTAACACATTTGTTGACCTTTATGACGATGGGTTGCAAGCTGAGG
>CATIWM010140157.1:0-38384 GCA_949671775.1 Mallotus repandus
TGGTTTTTCTCTATTTTAGAGTTTTCCACGTTAAATTATTGTGTGTTTCTCTGTCTTATTTTTCAAGTATTTTTGTTCAAGTTGTGATCTAGTGCAGTGAAGGGATTTGTTGGATTGTAAGGGACCTATTTTTCCCAACAGTAAGTTCCATGCAACTGACCTGCTTCCAGATTGTATGTTCTTCCATGGAATCTTGGATATTCTAATTGTACATTCCTTCGCATTTGCAATTGTTGAATCCTAATTGTGGTTCTGTCTCAAGGCTTAAAGGTAAAAGTGAATGGAGAAATATTTATTTTCTGTCCTGATAAAGCAATATTCTAATTTTCATTGTTGTTACAGCTATTATTTTCTTTACATCATTAATAGAGGAAGAGAAGGACAAGACTGCCCAAAGGCAGATAAAAACCTACTCTTGGGAAGAGTTTATGCACTTGGTTAGTTCTTGTACGTAAACCTTAATTTAGGAAAGCTCCGTTGTGGCTAATCTTTAAGAATTGTTATCTTTCAAGGAAATGAGAATCCTTCAGAACTAGTGCCGCCTCATCCTTTTAGCATGTGCACAATAATGTATACTAGTGGAATTAGTGGATATCCCAAAGGTGTTGTTTTAATAACAATGTATTTTGTCATTCTTGTGGGGAGCATTTATTTTTGTGATTTTGCTAAGAAGTCGAGCTCATTAGGTTACAAGTGGGTGTTTTTTCTAATTGGTGTTGTTTGGTTTGTAATATGAATGATAAGAAGTTGATTGAGAAGATTTGTATGGTCTTATGGGGAATTTGGAGGGAAAGAAATTAGGTACTGTGGTAGAAGGTCTCGATGGACTCTGAGTTGTCTTTGCAGCTTTGTTGTTTTGGCAGGATTGGTTTTTGCAGTAGAAGGATGCTGTTGCTGCCCTTGCTTCAAAAAGCGTCCCTGGTGCTATAAAAGAAAGCAAAGATAACAAGAAACACAATCCTCTAAGAACTAATGATTCTCTCTATAAAATCTCTTCTCTTCTCCATCGTCTTTTGATCGCTCCCATCATAGATCTTGACCCAGTCGACTCAAAACCAGTCCTGGTTTCTACCTCGGCATCAGCATCAGCATCAGCTGCCACCGGAGGAGCTATCGGAGGTGACAACGTAAAACTGTTCTTGGGTGCTTCTGTATTCTCCGACATCGACAAGTTAAATTTTTACAATTCAATAAATCAAGAAAATAGAGACAGAGTGCTTCTTTATCCTCCGTTTTTGGGTGCTTCCGTACAATGAAAAAATCTTTAACAAGAAAATTATTAATTATTGTTATTATTTTATGTTATTTTATGTTCATAATCCTCTAAAATTATTTTGTTGTTTGTCCAAGGTGTAATGTAAGAAAAAAAATAAAAGAAGCCACGTGGTTTGATGTTATTTGAAGGAGGAATTGTGAATTGTAAATAAAAATGGATAGATATTTTTGCCCTTCGCCACGTCAGCAAATTTAATAGCGTAAGCTGATTTGCCGTAATTTGCTAATAAAATGAAACTTAGGGTACTAGTTTGTTGTGGTTCAAACCACATGGTGGAAGTCTATTAGAGTTCAAACCAAAGGGTATTTTTTTGTACTTTTTCCATAAATTTTGCAATATGTTAATCTAAATCAAACACACATCATTCGGAATTGCAAATGAATTTTATAAAATTTTGTGAAATTTGTTTATACCAAACACACTCTTTAGTTTATTAAATAAAAATAATTTCTGGTACTTTCTATGCTTACTTTATTTTAAAATAAAATAATGTACTTTCTGTGGGAAAAATTATCTAAATTTACAAAAAAAAAAGAAAAAATACTGTGTACTTTTTTTAAAAATTAACATCATTTTTCGTAAATATAAAAATTGTAGTGTTTTTTCATTATAACTTAATATATTTTACATTAAATTATTGCACTGCAAAAAAAACCACTTTCTATAAAATTAATTTTTTTGCTTTTTATATGTATATAGATTGAAATCATTTTAACTATTTTTACAAAAAATTATTCTAAATTAATAAAAATAGTGATAATTTATGAAAATGTATCAAGTTATAATAAAAAAATTAATTCTCACATTTAAAAAAATATAGTGTTATTTCAAAAAATAATAATCCTTTCATATTTTTCTCTGAATAAAATATTATTAAGAGTTCTTCTTGAAAAAATGCCAATCTAAAAAAATTTCAATTAATAAAGTAGTAGTAACACTTATAAAAAAAATCTGCAATTATAGCAATTACTTTCATACAAAGTTTAATTTTTTATAAAGTAACAATACAACAAAAAAATATATATATCAAGTTATAATAAAAGAAATATTAATTCTTATATTTATAAAAAATAATATTATTTTAAAAAAAATAAAATAAAATTTTTTATTTTTTTTATAAATTTAGATAAATTTTTTAAAATAAAGTAAGTTACTTTATTTAGGAATTTGGAAATAAATAAAGTAACTAGAAATTCTATGGTTCCTTACTTTTAGTTTTACAAATTTATTCCAAAAATGCTATATCACTTATAGGCTGTATAGCATTCAACTATGCCCCTTAAAGGCCCAACAGATCCTTAATTTTGCTCGACTCGGCCCAACAAAACACCCACAGAACAAAATATCCAATTACTCGTCTACTTCCAAAACACAAGGCCGTAAAGGTCAATGTAACAAAGAAAAAGTCAACTACGCTCTGCACTCGTCCCCACCGCCAATGGACGCCGAAACACCAAATTCCGGCTCCCGCAATCGTCCCGTTGATCGGATAAAACTAAACGTAGGAGGAAAACTCTTTGAAACCACAATCTCGACGCTTCAATCAGGCGGCCCGGACTCTCTCTTAGCCACTCTCTCCACTCGCTCCACTCCAGACCCTATTTTCATCGACCGCGATCCAGAAATCTTCTCTGTGCTGCTTTCTCTTCTCCGCTCCAATCGCATCCCTTCCACCGCCTCTCGCTTATCTAAACAAGAGCTCGCCGATGAAGCTCTCTATTACGGCATCGAATCGCAGCTTAAATTAGCTATGTCCGCTTCTCCTCTCTCCGGCATCGACGCCTCTCTTGTCACCACTCTCCGCCCCGCCTCTGAAGCCTTTCCTTCCGCCTTCACAGCTGCCGCCGATGGTTCTATATGGATCGCACATGGCGGTCAGGTTTCAGCTTATGATTGGAATTTATCACACTCTTGCACCATCCGCACACATCTCGATGATATCACATCACTCCGTCGTGTAACGGCGGATATAGCAGCCGTTGGATCGTACTCCGCCGCTGGTCTACATTTTTATGATCTTTGCAGTTCTCGACACCTCGGGTCAACTCATTGGACTGACCCGACCGATCCGAGAATATACAAAGCTAGGGTTTGTTCAATTGCTGACTCAGCGAATCAGGTTTTTGCTTCTTTTGATTGTCAACACAAAGAGAACTGTATATTAGTAATTGATAAATCAACACTCCAGATTGTCTCAGAGATTGCAAGGCAACCTGGAAGCTCTGCAAAAAATATGGTGCCGACGAAGTTGACGTGGCTGCCGGATAATAGCGTGATTATCGGAACGACAGTTACGAGTGGGGCGTTTGGGTATTCTGGTTATATTAGAATATGGGACTCACGGGGTGGTAATGTGATTTGGGAGACGAGTGAGCCGGGTTCGGGTCGGAGCAGTAGATTCGGTGATTCCTTTGCTGATGTGGATGTTGACGTGGAGAATTCAAGGCTGTTCAAGATTTGTTCAAAATCTGGGGATTTGGCAATGGCAGATTTACGTAAATTAGGTGATGATCCATGGGTGTATATGAAAGAAAAAAATCCTAGCTTGAGATTTAGTGGTGGAGTAATGGAGAGTGTGATACATTGTTATAAGAGTCAGGTTTTTGTTGGAAGAGAAGGGTCTCTTGAGGTTTGGTCGAAGGTGGCCGAGAAAGAAAGTGGAATTGAGAGTTTAATTTGTGAAGAAGAGTCGTACAGAAGGAACTTTGTGGATAAAGTGGAGGATTCTGAGAGAGGGATAATTAGGAAAATTGAAGGTGGTGGGAATAGGTTGTTTGTTAGTAGAGAAGATGTTGAGGGTGTTGAGGTTTGGGAAAGTTCTTATTTTACTGATGCGGTTTCAGTTTTATGACACAAATATTTATTATGGTTGGTTTTTGTAATATGCCACTCAACATGATTTTTCCCCAAGTTATTGAATTTCAAGGTTATGTTCTGTTATATGATTCATTGCCAATCTCAGGCAGGTGACAAGTACATATGGGTATCATGTCAAGCTCAAGCATATGAAATTGAACTAAACTTTGGTTGAACTGGCTTTCCATGAATTCTGTTCCATTGCGATTATGTAGTTTTTTCAAATATTATGTCGACTTTTCCTTAGGACAAGACAATAATCAATTGAAGCTTCTCATGATTCATGTAGTCTCCAGTTTTAATCTATTCAAGCTCAGTTGATATTCACTCTGTAGAAGAAGTGGCCCTTGTAAATCTTGCGGTTTGTGTTCCTTGGAACTTCCCGTTTTGTGTAAAGTGATGCATGATTGCTAATGTGGTTGTTTTCTTTTTTGTTCTTGTCGTGCTGAGTAGTTTTGTCGTCTTTGTTTTCCAGATAGCTGTGGTGATAAGCGGACATATTAACATTATCTGAGAGAATAGGTAACAAAATTTTCCAGTTCTATAATACTCTTGTCAACTATATGTTATCCACAGCTTAATAAAAGCTAAATGCGTGTACTGTTTACAAATTGAATAGTAATGAAGGTAACAAATGTTCCCATTTTGGATTCTTCTTATTATTGTACATGTCACATGAAAGTTTTGCTGTTATTGCATCAGATATTATAGTTTGTTTTATTTACATGATCAAAATGAAATCTTCAGATGATCGTGTGGGGAAATCAATGCCCCATAGCACCTAAATAAGATAGCAAACACTTTCCTACATTTTTTGAATATGAGCTGTTGGAAAAAGTCAAGCTCTCAAGCTTACGATTGTCGCCTGTTTTATTTTTTCCCTTTTGTGCAAAATATACTCATACTTTACCATATATGGTACTTTATTGCTTAGTGTTTGAACTGGAACACTAAGCGAGCTTGAAAACATGACTATAGATATGAGAACTTAAAAAAAAAAAAAATCAATGAGCTTAAAATATGCTCTAGTTGGTCTGCTTTGTGGATCTCATTTTGAACATATACCAGACCACATTTAACATTGGATAGGGATAATCAAGATGTAATGACCCCATAATTTTAAAGACAAATATATATGATATTCAGGTTAATTAAATTAATTAATTTAAATATTGAGTAGAAATTTGAATAAATAAGTAAATAAAATAAACTAACAACTAAACTAATAAAAAAAAAGAAAGAGAGGAAGGATCGGGAGATAAGAAAAGTATTGAGTTTAGCCTTTGAACTTTTAGTCATTACTACAGTAACCTGAGTACCCTTCCCGTCTACAATAACTGGTCGACCGACCAGCAAATGCCACTAAAATTTAGCCATTCCTTCCTCTCGACGTCAGCAACTCACTGGTAGTTTTTGTTACATCGGAAACGGCCTAGAAATTTGTTGAAAAAGCTTGGAAAGTTCGGCTACATTTCACTATTTTTGGTCTATTAGTTAATATCATAATTAGTATTTCTATTATTGATTTTATTAGTATCATCATTGTATTTACTAATTTATTTTTTTGTCTGGATGATTATTATTATTATTATTGTTAGTACGAATATTATTAACATGCATGATTTACATAAAGTATATGATCTAATTGTTTTACTATTAATGTGGTTTCAGAGAAGTGTTTCTAGCTTTATTTTATTGATAATATAAATGATTTGGAGAAACTGGTAGAACAAGCTATTTGGTGGGTATCACCATGACCGTGTGCGCACCACTTATTAATTGATTGTGTGCCTTGCTCGAGTTGTACTCTCTGAGCGGTTGTGTGATTATGTATTGGATTATGTGCACTAGTCGAGCTGTGTTCTCTAGGGAGGTTTATGGTTATTTATTGGTTGGACTCTGGTCGAGGTTGCTCTCGAGGCGCCAGCAAATATTGGAATTAGAGACCATCAATTGGCTTTTACAGTTCTTATAGGTGTTCTCAATATGAACTGAATCATGACAAGGATCATGAATCCTCCATTTTTCTCCTTAATAGTGCAAAAAGATTGGGCAGGCGTGAAGTGTGCAATCTGGTTTTGTTCTTGAAATGAGGATCTAGTTGCCTCATAGTAAGTCATGAAGAGAAAAACTGACAATGTTGCTGATCTTTTTATGTTAGGACTATGGTTCTGACTGTATAATGGTTATTACATTTTTCAACTTTTTTGATTATGTTCTCTTGTATATGTTTCTTCTGCAGGATGTGTTCAACCTACTGCCCAATCTTAATGTGAATGAGTTGAGTAAAGCTTTCTCTGACAACTAAAGTCAAAAAATGCACTTATGCTTATTTATTAAAAAAAAAAGTCCTCTTCGTGCAGTAAAAACCAATGATATGATGTTGGTTATATATCTCTCATCCCAACTGTCTTTGCATTCCACAACTTGATTAATCACAAAGTGCAGTCTCTTTAGTGCACTCGGTTATACTGTCGAACCTGTTTAGATGCCAACAAAGAACATGAGAAAGTGGAGGATGCAAAACCGGCAACTGTTCTAGCTGCCAATGGAAGCTGAAAGCACATTTCGTATGTCACACTTTAGGACTCTAGTCATGGCAGAGCTTCAGATTCTAGGGTAGACAGACACAGGGAACTGGTTTATGTTGTGGGATAGTTGATCATCATTAAGAATTTTTGTTGTTCAGTGAGTGCAATCAAAGACATTGATGCTCTATTCATCTTGATTTGGTATCGTAGCGGTAGTAAAAATGTGAAATGAGTTTTGCCGAGCAGTATAAATTGTCGCAGTGTGTTTTATGTGCTTGAATTCAGTATTACATTTCTGACATGTTGAGCCATTAGCTACTGTCAGTTTCAGCATACCGGTTGCTACCATGCCGCCCTCTCAATGAATGATGTTGAATTTGAATCCTTCTTGAAAATTAAATCAAGGAATAACGCCCCAGAGTCACTGTGGTTGAGTACACGTTCAGCTGCAAGTAAAAGTAGAGTTATTTACCCTCACAATCTCTAAAGTATTACCCCTTTCCCATTAAAGTCTCAAACAATTAATTGGACTTACAAAAATTTTTCAATTTTAATTTAAATAACAACAATATTCTTATTGCTGATTTTCTATGTAATAACCACCGAAAAATTGACGTGGCGAATATAAGTATGCTGATGTGGCAAAATAAAGTTTAAAAAGTTACTTTATGCAATGTGGGCCCCACATGTGGCCGTATTGGTGCACTGCATGTTGACACGTGACAACTGTTATCTCTCACCTTAAACTAATAAAAAATATACGTTACATCAAAACACCACCTACTATTGTTTCCCTCTTTTTTTTTTTTTTTTTTTTATAGTTTCTCCTAATCGTTTTTCTCTTAGTTTAACACCATTGAAGAACTAATAAAGAAAAAAATCTAAATTGATTATTGGCAAAAACAAGAATCAGAAGCTTTCAGATTTTGAGAACATAAAAGTAGGAAGAAGATAACGGTGGAAAGAAAAGGTAAAGGTTTAAAGCTTTATTTTTTTTTTATTGTGTAACTGACAGTGAACATAAAAGGTGTGAAAGGGAAATTAAGTGGTCCTGATGTGCAGGGAAAAAGTGAAGAATAACTAGAAGTGTTGGTTGTTGGTGACATAAAGGAGGAGGGAGGCAGTAAAGACAAACAAAGGAGATTCACAGTGGGCCATTGTCGAATGTGGCACTTGACTCAGGTATTTTCATGCACATTATTCAAACAACATGCTAGTTCTGTCGATTATATATTGGAAATTTTATATATTTTTTAGTAATTTTTTATTTGAATATTTTTTGGAAGACAAAATGTAGTGAATAATTTATTTGATTAAAAGGTCCAATGAAAATCCCAAGTAGAAGCAGACATGCAATTAATCTTAAAAAATTATCAGAATAATTTTGCTTTTTCATGGGGTCTGTGATGTGTAATGTTAGGTATGTAGTGTGTAAGTTAGGGTTTTTTAGGTTGTTTATTTTCTTTTAAACTTATTGAAATATGTTATTTTTATTGCTATCTGAATAGATGGAAAAGGGAATGTAAATTTTGATATTGTTTTGCATTATAATGGGGTATTGGATGAATGTGGATACCATGGGGGTGATGTAGATATTGAAGAATTTAAAGTTGATAGGATTTCATTAGTATCAATTAATGTTTGGGTAGAAAATTTAGGTCTGATGGGTGAATTCCAATATTATTGGAAAATGCCAGGATTGAATTTTAAGTCTGGTTTGAAAATACTGGAGAACGATGCAAGTGTGTTTGAAATGGCCTTATATGCAGCTAATGAAGGGTTAGTAGATGTATATGTGAAGCATTTAACATTTGAAGAATTAGAGGAGTTGGTTAATCCTAGAAGACAATCAGGTGTGGTTATAGAGGAAATTGTTGATTCCACTCAACAAGTTGATGAAAATGTTGTCCATTTGAGTAGTAAAACTGTTGGAAGTAGACTATGCATAGGATATGTGGACAATGGAAATGAAGAAAGTCAAGCAGTTGATTTTGATTGTCATGAAAAGCATTATGAAGCTGACAATGAATTTAATGAAGCATCTACATCTGTCGTTAATGAAGCATCTACATCTGTCATTAATGAAGCATCTACATCTATCGTTAATGAAGCATCTACATCTGTCGTTAATGAAGCATCTGCTGTGAATACTGAGGTTGAAATAGAAGGTGGAATGGAAGGGGGAGATGACTTAATTGATCCTGATTATGACATATTAGAAGGAGATGAGGACTTAATAGATGTTTTATGATCAACGGGGCAGCTGCATGGTGATGGTTCAAATAAATAAAATGTTGATGAGACTGAACAACCAGCAGAGGATAGAGAACCAGATACAGTTGTAGGAGCAACAGACATAGCCATAAAAGTTAAAACAGAAGAGGCAGAAGCAGCAGGGGCAGAAGCAGCAAGGGCAAAAGTAGCATCCCTTAAAATGAAGAGGGGTAAGGGAAGGCTTAAAAGCTGTGCTTCTAGGTTGAGAACATGTGGTATTGAGTCTACATTGAGGTTCAATAAAAATGATGCTAACTCAGATTATGGACACTAGGATGAACTACATACTGCTTCAGACTCTGATGAAAAAGGGGTTGACAGACCATCAAAGCAATTCCCAATATTCAATGCTGAGGAGAATACTAGCAATCCAACATTTGAAATTGGCATGCTATTTCAAAATAAGGAAGTGTTCAAGGAAGCATGTAGAAACTGGGGGATTAGACATAAATACCAGGTTTATTTTCCAAAAAATAACAATTTAAGAGTAAGGTGCAAGTGCTTTAAACAATGTGGTTTTTTTATTTACGCGACGAAGTATGACATGAAAGATAAGGATGATAACACTTTCCAAGTGAGGAGCTTCAATTTGAAGCACAAGCTTAACTACTCCGAGCAACATAAAAATTTCCACTTGACATCGAAGTGGCTTGCCTAGAAATACTTCGAAGAATTCAGAAATGAGTTAGCTTGGCCTATTCAAAGCATTATTGATAGGGTGAAGAAAGATATGAAGCTTAAGATCACTAGGATGAAAGCTTGGAGAGCAAAGAGTCATGCACTGAAGCAAATTATTGGTGATGAGAGTTTACAGTATTCAAGATTGTATGATTATCAACTTGAGATATTGAGATCAAATCCTGGAAGCACAATCCAATTTAAAGAGTCTAAAGGTGTATTTGCTGGTATGTACATGTGCTTGGCTGGCTTGAGGGATGGGTTTAAAGCAGGTCTGAGGCATTTGATATGCCTTGATGGGTGTTGGTTGAAAGGAGAATATGGTGGGCATTTGTTTGCAACCACAGGTATTGATCCCAATGACTGCATTTATCCTATTGCTTGGGTTCTAGTACACAATGAGTGTATTGAAACCTGGACATGGTTTCTTGAATTACTGAAAACTGATTTGGAGATGTGGAATTCACATGATTGGTTCTTTATGTCTAATAGGCAAAAGGTATTGCTGTTCATTTTGTTTAAATTACTTAAATTGTTAAATAATTTAAGACTGATTTTGTTTTTATGTAATATCTCTTTACAGGGCCTTATTAATGTTGTAAATGAATTGTTTCCCAATTCAGAGCACAGGCTTTGTGTTCATCACATGTGGACAAACATGAAAGCTAAGTTCAAGGACAAAGAGTTGAAACCTTTGCTTTTTAGTGCAGCAAGAGCATCTCATCCTATGAAGCTCAATCACTGGCTTAATGAACTTGAGAAAAAAAATTCAGGTGCAAGGGAGTGGGAGAGAAAGAGGTCTTTTAAGCAATGGGCAAGGACTGTATTCAAGACATTTGCAAAGTGTGATATATTGTTGAACAACATTAGTGAATGTTTCAAAAAATATATTTTGGAAGCAAGAGAGAGGCCACTATTGACTATGATGGAGATGATAAGGTCTCAAGTGATGAAAATAATAACTACTAAGCAAGCTTTTGGGAGAAAGATGAAGGGAGACATATGTCCCAAGATAAGGAAGAAGTTGGACATAATTATTGATATGTCATATGAATATAATGCTGAATTTGTTGGTTCAGCTAAAGCACAAGTAAGAGGGCCTGAAGGACAGTTTTCAGTTGACTTGGATAAAAGGTTATGTGCTTGTGGAAGATGGGACCTAACTGCATTCCCTTGAATACATGTTGTGGCAGCCATCATTGAACAGAATGAAGACCCTTTTTCATATGTGGATAAATGCTACAACAAGACAATGTACCAATAAGTGTACAACCATATAATAAACCCCACAAATGGCCCTGATTTATGGGAGGCAAATCCAAGTCCCCTAGGCATTTTCTTACCTCCTCATGCATCTAAGAAAAAGAGAGGAAGAATGCCAACTGCAAGGAGAAAAGAGGTAGAAGAATTGGAAAAACAAGCACAAAAAAGCAAATCAAAACAAAAATTAAGTCTGAAAAAGAAAAGAATCATCAAAGTGCAATGCAGCACTTGTGAAAAGATTGGCCATAATAAGAGGTATCATGGTGTTTCTCCAAATATGGGACCTACAAGCATTGTAAGTAACACATATTCACATCTTTTCAGCTATAGATCAATATTTAATTATCTAATCAAATCAATTTTATTTTCTTTTTTAGTCACACACAAATGTCTAAGCTAATCAAAGCATGAATACACCAATCTCTTCAGCTCCTTATACTTTACCATGGATGCCTAATGTGAGTTTTTTTTTTTGCTAAATTTTATGTGGTCAAGTAAATTGATAAACTATGGTGAATGTGATTTGCTATTATGTACTTAATATGATATGGAGAATTTCAGTGTGCCTTGGTGAATTATATAAGATGTTGCTGAATTTTATTTGCAATTGGTGGTTCTTTCATAGGGATCAAGTAGAATTCCAATGACTTAAGTAAATGTGAACATACCTACTCCATTTCAATTTGGTGAAAGTAACACAGTAAGCTACACCTACATAAATATTTTTTAGACATAGATATACTATTACCATTATTTTAAGAGGTCATATGCCTTTTTTGTAGCAATTGTCTCAGAGTGGAACTTCTGAAGTTTGAACAAGTCAAGCTGCCAATCCAAGCCAACAAAGCACAATTTCAGAATCAGCTTCATTTCCACATGATATTCAACAAAAACAATTTCCTACAACTGATGCTAAGGAGACACGGACAAAACCAAGGCCTGCACCAAAAGGCAGATATGTGCCTTCGAGATACATGCAAAAGGAATCCAAGAACTAATTTGAACCACAAACAGATGGATAGCTTGATGCCTGTTCACTGAGCAGTTGATTTGATATTTTGGTCATTAACTGAACATGATAAATAGATATAATGTTTATAAGTATATCCATGAAACTAGTGTTTATCTTTTGTAACAGCTTACTTTAGGCTAGTTATTATTTTTGGACAGTCAATTTTAAAACATCTACTTAGCTTGATGTTTATGCTGTAGGGAATGCAAGCAAACATTACATGCTTGATGTTCAACTGTTATATATTGTCAATGCAAATTTTATATTTCATGTCTTCTTGTTAGGTACCAATATACGATTATAATGCTTGATGCACATTTGTTGCATCTGAACAAAATCAAGAGCAATTAGAGAACACAATCATTGAAATTCTAATTTCATTTCATTGAAACAAAGGATAGTACATCCTAATTTGCTACTTGGCATGCTCTTCCTACTTAAATAACACTGCAACATACATATATAAAGAACATAAACAGTATAAAGAAACCACAATATCTACATTTGTTATCCTTTTCATTGCTCTTTCCCTCTTTATCTTCTCTATTTTATCAATCTTCCTCAGCAACCCCACAATCACTTGTCTTGATCTTTCAAGAACCGAGGGATCCACCCATTGAAAAAATTGGCATCGTCGGTTCTGCCAAAGCATAACTAGAAAATTATTTCAAACCAAAAAATATTCCGCTAACCCTAATGTAAACAGTGTTAAATTACCTGAAAACTTTAGCAACCCAAAACCCTTCTTCCAGGGTTAGCATCAGTCCATGAAGTACGCATAACCGCCTTAGCCTTACAATAGCAAAGTTGGATTGACATTATGAACTCGGTTTTGTTTTGATGGGTGGTTTTTTTTTTAAAGATGTATGGTTTTTTATTCAATGGGTTTTTATGGAATGACTACATAATGCTTTAAGCAAGGGGATGCATGGGTATTAAGTTTTGTTGATAATAAAAGATCAAGGAATGGAAAGGAAGAAAAGATAGATGAAGTGTTCTTTCTTGTTTATAGGTCTGAAATGGTGGGAAGAAGAGAGCACAGGTGATGGTAGGTGGATTTTAGGTCAGTATAAGTACTTGTGTTATTTATTTTTTATTTTTTTAGGAGAGAGATTGTTGGCAACGTGGTAAAATGCGGGCCCACATTATAAAAAGTAACTTTTTGAACTTTATTTAGCCACTTCAGCATATTTAAATTCGCTACGTCAGCTTTCCGGTGGTTATTACATAGGAAATCAACAACAGGGATATTGTTGTTCCTTAAATTAAAATTGAGGGATTTTGTGAGTCCAATTCATTATTTGGGACTTTAATGGGAAATGGGTAATACTTTAGGAACTGTGAGTGTAAGTAACCCGAAAAAGTAAAATGAGGATTATGGTGTAATAGGGTAATTTTCACTCATGGTACCCAGCTTTTGGCCTTTATATTACCATGGTATCCAACTTTCAAAATGTTGTACAAAACCTTTCAACCTTTCAACCTTTGGTTCAATTATCAATAAAGTGTCCAGATTCATTTTTCAGCCTGCAATACTGAGGTGGCGCTTATGTGGATGCTAACATGTGTTCAAAAGTGTTCATGTGTCATATTAACTGAAACAAATAATGCCACATCAATTAAATAGGATAACTAGTGTCACATCCACTATGCCACGTGTCCCATTTTTAATATTATATTTATTTAACTTTATATTTCTTAATTTTTTCATCTCAGTGCACCGCTGATCTTTGTTCCTGTTAGTTATTGTCTTCTGCTCTAGCCTTGGAGATCGCCATAGAGGTTGGGTCGTTGCTGCTGGCTGTGGTTATCGATTGTTGTTGCTACTTCAGCCTTCATGGATGGTTAGATTTGCTCAAGCCTTCATGGACAATTAGATTTATTGTTATTGTTATTCTTTTAAAGGTAAGAGAAGGAAAAATTAAAAATTAAAAAATTAAATAAATATAATATTAAAAATAGGACACGTGACATGGTGGATGTGACACTAACTGTCCTATTTAATTGATATGGCATCATGTGTTTCAGTCAATATGACATGTGGACACTTTTGAACACACATCAGCATCTAAATAGGCGCCATTTTAGCATCGCCGGCCGAAAAATGAATCTTGACACTTTATTGATAATTGAACTAAAGGTTGGAAGGTTTTGTGTAGCAATTTGAAAGTTGAACATCATGGTGATATAAAGGCCAAAAGTTGGATACCATGAGTGAAAATTACCTTGGTATAATATAGTCACGTTGAAACACTCTCAAGCTTAACTTTCAAACTTGAAGTTCAAAAAATGATTTTTTTGAAGTTTGAACTTTTATTTGATTAAATAATTTTTATATTTAAATTTGATTTAGCTTGACTCAATTTCTTTAGTACAAAACGTGTGTATCTATACAAATGAAATTATAACCGTCGAATTAATGCTTATTCAATGATAGCCATTGATGCATATTATGGGTATTGATACACACAGATAATTAATGATTGTAATTAAATAAAAATTAATCTAACAGTTTTAATTCCATTTGTATAGATACAAACATTTATACTGTAGTAAGAGTCTAAAATATAAATTTGTAAAATTTTAAAATATGTGGGTTATTTACATTCATCGTCCCTAAATTTTTATCGTTTTCTCACTGTTATCCTAAAGAATCAATTGGACAAATAAAAATTCATGACTATTAATTTTAGTCACAGTGAAACCCCAATTGTTAAATTCTGATGAAATTACCACTGAAATATTGATATGGCCCAATAATTGGACATTGATGTGGCAACATTTTTTTTCTTTTAGAAAATAAAATACATGGTGTCACATAATCATCATGTGTGCAATTAAATAGTTCTTTTAAGCATATATATTTTTTAAAATTTAAAACATATATTTTACTGTCTTTTTGAATTTTTTTCTCTTTCTTCAAATTTACTCCATCAAACAAATTAAATTAATTTCCATATCTAAAATTACCAAAAAAATTAAATTTGAAATCACAAGGCCTCTTAAACCAAAACCTTAGTCCCTCTCTTTTCCAATCACACACTTGGACACACAAACCAAAATGGTCACCGTACTAGCAGTTGCTCACCCTTTGGTCACTGTACAATCCCTCCCATCTCAAAACGACATGGCCACAGACGTTGTTGTCATCGTTCCTCCTTCCTGATGCTATGAAAGTCGGTGTAGAAATGCGCCCAATTAAAGCTGAGATGCAGACGCAAACGCAGGCGATGCAGAAGTTATTGGACCAAACGTGTGGGAGTAGATGGGCGAGCTTGCAGGTATATTTGCCCCAGAGCTTAAAGTAGAAGGCCTTAAGCTTTAGGATTCTCGATTCTTGTCAAGTGAGGAGTTGGTTGGGACTAGGTGAACTTTAGATAGAGTTGAGGGACGTGATGATGTTGAACAGGTGGATGGTGTGAAAGGCCTTACTGTAGATAGAGATCGCGTAATTGGGAAGGATGGTTTAGTGTAAGATGAAACTGAAGCTGAGCTTGTATTTAGGATTGAAGAGGATCTATTTGATGAATAAGTACCAAATTATGAAGATGAGATAGAAGGAATAGGAATAGTTGAAAGTGCCCTGGAGGGGGGGGGGTGAATAGGGCTATGGAACAATAAATAGAAAATTAAAAGAAATTAAGCAAGAATTAAAAAGAATGTCGAGATAGAAGAATGATGAACATAAGAATTTAAGGATTTCAGATTCCCGACAATCCTACATCTCCACTTAACTCTCCTAAGTTAGGATTTTTTAATACCTAAATCTATTCTCTGAGATTGATTCTTACAACTTGAGTGTTTAGCTTAACTTAAACCTTACAATCAAGAGTTTTAAGGCTCACTCTCAAACCACACAAACAAGAGTTTTTTAGGCTCACTTTAAAACCGAAATTCCAAGTGTTTTGATGGACAAACACTAAAAGTAATCCCTTTAAAAATAAATCTCACTTCCCTTCTAATCTATCCCAAGACTTAGATGAAGTAGAAATTTTATTTCTAACACACATCCAACTCTCATAAGAGCTAATGAAGCTAATAATGAAAATTAGAGAGTTTGAGAGCTTTAATGAATGCTAAGATAGAGAATTATAATAAGCAAATACCTTAACTTTAATTGAGCTCTAGGAGTAGTTTATATAGATAAACAACTGAAAAATATGGTTGTTTAAACAAATAGTTGTGTCTTCAATGTCTCCAAGCATTGGTTAATTCAAATTGACTTATTTCTGTCAGAACGCCATTCACAATAATGAAGAGCAACCCTTGACTCGTGAGCATCAATTTGAGGACCATTGCATTCAAAATATCTATTGGAAGTTGTTAGGACTGCCTCACGAGCTGCTGACGACCATGAGCAGTGCTAGTGAGCGACCCTTTCCCCTCACGAGTCGCTCACGACCATGAGCAGTGCTAGTGAGCGGCGCAAACCCTTAGCTCGATTTTTGCTGTCATTAGGCTCCTGCTCTTGATCAACTCGTGAGATGCTCGTGAGGAGACACCTGTAAGTCCAAAATTGTGTCTTTTTGACTCATAAAAGCTCTGGATAGTTTGAGTATATGTTTGGGATAATATACTTCACCGAAATATGCTTTTATGATAGTATTTCATATTTTCAGACTAGAACGTATAATCTTGATAAATAATTAAATTCCTACACACTTAAAATAAATCATTAGCAACTTAAATTGTTTGTAAAAGTAAAAATCAAGAGCATGATCATGCAAATGGTCAACAATCCCCCCCTTTTTGGCTTGGACAACTAATTTAATAAATTAATAAATAATTTATGTGTGTGTGTCAAAGAATATTTAACATGAATGCATATATGCTATATTAAATAGCTCCCCCTTTCAAATTAAATAGTTGCAATAAGTGAATATAATTTGCTCCCCCTGATATGCAATAGGTTAACTAATATTTCAAAATAAATTAGTATATATAAGGATAAAGGATATTGCAAATAAAATTTTAATATCAAAAGAGTATAAAGGAGATGGAAAAAAAGAGATACCTATTGAAAAGAAATTTATCTCCTTTTAAAAAATTAATATATCTCTTTATTTCTCCCCTTTTGGACATGATAAGAAATATAAATTTAAAAAAATATTTCCCTTTGATATTTAATATGAGTTGAAAAATAAAAGCAAGGCCTAACATAGCAAATATGCTTTAAAAAATTAAACATAAATAGAATGCCAAAAACATAATAACATGATCATTTAACTAAAACTAGTAGCACTACTTTAACACATCACAAAAATAGTACATATTGTACTACTTAAACATTAAAATTAATTACTACTGCTACTAAACACAAAAAAAATCATGTAGCACTTATCATATCCCAAACATAAACATATCTTCTCTTCTCCCCCTTTGTCAAAGACAAAAAGAAAAGAGAGGGAGAGAGAGTAAATGAGAAATAAACCAAAAGGAAACAAAAGACTAAGAACTAAAATAGTTAAAAAAAGATAGACCAAAACTAAAAAAAATCTAAAAATCATGTCCATCTTGAGGATCTTGGAAAGGAGGAGGAGGAGGAGGAGGCCAAGTACATTGTATGTTATGATGAGCATACAATTAGTGAATGTCATACTCCATGTGGTCCATCCTATGCTCAAAATGATAAAGTCTTATGTCCACTTGATCAAACCTTTTATTGAAGTTGGACTCTACAATGGATAGACGATCAAAGAATCCACCAACCCATGTTGGCTTATCATCCATACTTTAAGAAGTAGAAGGTCCTCTTTGCCTCTTCCTTTGAGCTTAAGTTTGAAAATCAACTTGCTCTTACTCTTGAGGGATTTCTTCTTCAATTTGAACACCTTTAAGACCATGTGTTCCAATTTGCTCAATGTTCTCTAAGTCTTAAGACAATTCTTCATCAATCTCCTCATCACCCGCTTCATTCTTCCAAACGCAAATTCCTTTAATTAACTTGAATTGCCTAGAGTTTCTCAAAAGATTCTTATCAAGAAAGAACAGAGGAAAGGAAGGGACAGTGTGAAGAGTGATCCCAAAATAGTTAGCAATTCTAGTAATAATGCCTCATACACATAAGGCACCACTAACGCTATCACTTGCTAACCACAAACGCCATTGTAACCACTTTCCCAACTCAACCTCAATATTCTCAACAAAATACCAAATAAGATAAAGAACCTCAAAAGAGATAGCTTAGTTACTAAAACCTCTAGCATGGAAGGAATAGGTAATAAATCTATACACATACCAAAAGGATTTGGAAGTAAAGAGAGAAATATTTGTATGACCCGTAACAAAAGAACTAGCATTGGGTTTGGCATGTTGAACCTAAAAATTGTTAGGAGATAAATTTATATTAGCAGAAGTAATACCCCCTTTCTTAAATCCAAAGATATCATCAAATTTTTGAGAGGTTAAAAATCTATCCATACCACCTAACCTAAACCTTATGCTATTAAAAAGGTTGTGTTCATCAACATATTGAACTCTTAAGCAAAAAGTAGATAGGAATTCAATAACTAGAGAAGGATAGGTAGGAACAACATCAAAAGCAAAACTATAAAAGCCTACCTTTTCAAGTAAAGTTCTAACCTTTTCATAGCAACCCATCTTTTCTAAGGTAGATTGAGACATGAACTTGGAAGACATAATTTTTCTTTTACAAAATTGTTAAGTTCTTTGCCTAATTTGGGTTAAAGAATATGAAGTTAGTGGATTCTTCTTAGGTTGTTCTTTTGTTGCTCTAATTGAAGATGAAGGATCATCTTGAGTCTTCTTCTTGGGATCCATAAAGAAGAATGAGAGAAAATTGCTATGAACTTGTAAAATTTTTGCTAAAAAGAAGAATATTTGATTTCAAAACATATGAGAGAGAGGAAGAGATGTTTAAAGGGTATATATAGTAGTGTAAAAGGGTTAAAATAATCAATATTGGTCATAAAAAATAATTAAAAAGACCATATGACCATTATCCTAATCATATAAGGATTGGGTGACATAATTTTTAAGCAATTGTTCAACTTCCACTGCCAGGCCTCCCCTCACGAGCGCCTCACGATCGTGAGGGGCGCTTGTGTGGAGCTCAAATTTTGACATTGATGAGACTTCATAAGCAGCTTCAGTGGCTTGTGAGGATTTTGACAAAAGGGCCCTTTAACATTCAAAAATAATGCAATTAAGTCCTAAAAAGGTTACAACTAGGTCCTTGAAAGCAAAATAGACATTAAATATGCAATTAAGACAATCAAATCAAATTTTACTGTAAACATAATTAACATATGATTACAATTAATTATAAAGACAGAGGAGTAAATTTGATTTTGCCAAATTTTGAATTTTGAGAGAAAAGTGATTAATGAAAGCTATAATTTAAAAAAAATAAAATTAATTAATTGAAATAAATTCAGTAATTAATTATTGAAGAAAAATATTCAAATGAAATTAAAGAATTTATTTATGTTAAAGCAAAACAGAACCAAATTAAATGCTATAAATAAGCATTTAAGTGAATAGTTAAAATTTTAATAAATATGTATCATGCAAATGGGAAAATCAATTATGATAAATCATGCATATGAAATTAATTTGCTTATTTTTAAATAATTAATAAATTGAATAAAATCCAATAATTAATTATTTTAAATAGCAAATCCCTCAAAAATTTATAAAAAAACTCAAAAGTTAAATTTTCTTAAGATGTAATTATTAAAAAAGGTATCAAATACGAAAAATATGTCGAAAATAAATATGCATGAGAAAACTTGATTTCTCACAAGTTTTGTGAAAAAGTATCAAATACGAAAAATAAACAAAAAGCAAAAATGAGTGCAAGAACATGAATGCACATGAATCCAACCATCAATTAAGTAATTTAAACAAGTCATCAAGACAAACTTGAACCATCTATCATACTAAGCTCATACTTAATAACTCATACTTAATAAAGTTCAATCTTTCTTCACATAGAGGCTTGGTAAAGATGTCCGCCAATTGATGATTTGTATTAACAAATTCAAGACGAATATCACCATTTTGAATATGATCACACAAGAAATGATGTCTAATGTCAATATGCTTAGTTCTAGAATGTTGAATGGGATTCTTTCTAAGGTTTATAGCACTTGTATTATCACATTTAATAGGAATGTGATCAAGTTCAATGTCATAGTCCTTTAGTTGTTATTTTTGCCATAATACTTGTGAGCAACAACAACTAGCTGTAACGTATTTTGCTTCAATGGTGGATAAGGCAATCGAAACTTATTTCTTGCTAAACCAAGAAACTAAACATTGTCCTAATAATTGACAAGTTATGGAAGTGCTCTTTCTATCTAATAAACTACCAAAAAAGTCTGCATCTGAATAACTAATTAAGTTAAAGGAAGAACTCTTAGCATACCAAAGTCCTAAATGCAAACTTCCACTTAGATATTTGAAAATTCTTTTGATTGCATTCAAATGAGACTCTCGAGGACTAGATTTAAATCTAGCACACAAGTATGTAGCAAACATGATATTTGGTCTACTTGCAGTTAAATAAAGAAGTGATCCAATCATACCTCTAAATCATTTTTCATCAACCGGTTTGCCATTCTCATCCTTGTTGAGTTTGGAAGTGGTGCTCATTGGAGTTTTGCTTGATTTAACTCCATTCATGCCAAACTTCTTGAGAATATCCCTTGTATACTTGGTTTGATTAATGAAAATCCCATCTTTGCATTGCTTGATTAGTAATTCGAGGAAGAACCTGAGTTCACCTATCATACTCATCTCAAATTCTCCTTGCATTAACTTAGAGAATTCCTTACACAATCAATGATTAGTAGAACCAAAATTCATATCATCGACATATATTTGAACAATAACTCTTTATGAAAAGAGTTATGTCAACTTTTCCTTTAGAGAAACCTTTCTCTAACAAGAAGTTGCTCAATCTTTCATACCAAGCTCTAAGGGCTTATTTCAATCTATACAATGCTTTTGAAAGTTTAAACACATGATTAGGAAAATTAAAACTTTCAAAACCCAGAGGTTGCCCAACATAAACCTTTTCTTTAATAAAACCATTAAAGAAAGCACTTTTAACATCCATTTGAAAAAGTTTAAAATCCATAAATGATGCAAATGCAAGTAGCATTCTAATAGCTTCTAACCTTGCAACGAGGGCGAAGGTTTCATCATAATCAATGCCTTTTTATTAATTATAACCTTTAACTACAAGTTTAGATTTGTTCCTAGTTATGACACCTTGTTCATGCATCTTATTTCTAAACACCCATTTGGTACCTATAATAGGATGATGTTCGGGTCTAGGAACCAAAGTCCAAACTTTGTTTCTCTCAAATTGATTTAACTCCTCTTGTATAGCAAGGACCCAAATTTCATCACTTAATGCATCATCAATAGTTTTGGGTTCAATTTGAGAAATGAAGGCTAAATTAACAATAAACTTAAGTTTAGACCTTATAGTTACCCTTTTTGTAGTATCACTAGTTATGAGGTCTTGAGGATGTGCTTTCTTGAATTGTCAATCCTTTGGGAGATCTTCCTTTAAAATTGATTGGGGCATCTCCTCATCTTCTTCTTTTCTATGATTCTCAAGTTCCAAAGGTTTACTAGTATTTTCATCTTGAGCATTTGTATCCATAAGTTCACCTACATTATCATCAACACTACAAATATCCTTTCTAGGATCAAGTGAGTTGGATTCATAAAAAATAACATGCATGGACTTCAAGCGTTCTTTTATTAAAAACTCTATATGCTTTGCTAGAAGTGGAATAGCTAAGGAAAATTCCTTCATCGGCTTTGGAGTCAAATTTTCCAAGATTATCCTTAGTATTTAATATAAAACACTTGCATCCAAATACTCTAAGATATAAGATTTTGGGTTTTCTATTGTTCTAAAGCTCATAAGAAGTTTTGTTTAAAATTTGTCTTTTGAAAACTCTATTTTCAATGTAACAAGATGTGTTAACGACTTCCATCCAAAAGTATAATAGGAAGTTATACTCATGAAGCCTTGTTCCAGCCATTTCCACTAGAGTTTGATTTTTCCTTTCAACTACTCCATTTTGTTAAGGAGTTCTAGGAAATGAAAACGTATGTGAAATACCATTTTCATTATAAAATATTTTGAAACATTCATTTACAAATTTGGTTCCATGATCACTTCTAATAGATGGAATACAAAAATATTTTTTCTTTTTGAACTCTTTTTGAAAATTTTTAAAAGCCTTAAAAGCATTATTCTTATGAGCAAGAAAACACACCCAAGTATATCTAGAGTAGTCATCAATCAAGACATATGCATAGTGCATTCCACCGAGACTAGCAACTCTAGTTGGTCCAAACAAATCCATATGTATAAGTTCAAATGGTCTAGAAGTGGACACTACATTCTTGAGCTTAAATGAGGACTTGGATTGTTTTCCCTTTTGACAAGCATCACAAGGCTTATCCTTAGTGAACTCGAGTTTAAGTAAACTACTTACAAGTTCATGTTTACAAAGATCATTTAAAAGATCAAATTTTGCATGTTTTAAACTTTTATGCCATGTCCATGAATCATGGAAAATGGACGTTAAACATTTGATGTCTTTGTTATCAACCTTATTCAAATCAATAACATAGACATTGTCTACTCTTTCACCACTAAAAATGACTGTCTTCATTAAGAATACTAACAAAACAATTCTTAGGATAAAAAGTGACTTTATTTCCCATGTCACATAATTGACTTATACTTAATAAATTATGTTTAAGACCATCAACAACCAATACATGGTGAATTGATAAGGATTGAGGATTACCAATTTCTCCAATGCCAACAATCTTTCCTTTTGTATTGTCCCTGAAAGTGACATATCCTCCATCCTTTTCATTAAGCTTGTTGAATTGCTCTTTATCTCCTGTCATATGTATTGAACATCCACTATCAAGATACCACTTGCTTTTTTATTTTTGTGGACTTCAAGCACACCTACATAACATAATTTACACATTCTTTTGAACCTAAACCTTGGTTGGTCAAGGTTTGTTAGTCTCAAAATAATCCGAAGGTAGCAATTGTAAATGTAGTTTTCAGTAAAAGCATACATTGCTTTTCATGCAATAAAAGTATTCAACGTTTGCAAATTTATTTATTTTAGGATAATTTGATTTCCTAGTATGTGAAACATGCCTTGTGTGTTTTGGCAATGAATGCTTCCTATAACTCTTTTGAGTCATAGTGTGAGACATACATTGACAAGGATAATGCATATTTTGATAGGTTTGTGCAACATATTTATGAGCATTGTATTGTGTAACATGCTTAGGAGTGTTGTGTTTTGTGCATATGTAAGCATGTTTGGATTGTGGTTTTCTAGCATGGACCTTACCTCTTTCTGTCAACGGAGATTGAATCTTATGAGACTTTCCCTTGTTATTTAACATATGAGATCTTTTAGCTTTGAAAGCTTGAGTCTCAATTTGTTTAGAGGTGGAAGGAACAAAATCATGTGAAGCTTTAACAAAATTGATGTGTGATAATGATGAAGAAGACATTCCATTTATATATCCAATTCCATGAATATCTCTATGAAATTTTTGAGAATCAAGAAGACTATCTAACATTTTTTTTCCTCTCTTGAATTTAGAAATGAAATTCTTTAATTTTAAGACCTCCTTAGAAAGCTTATGATTTTCATCATTTGCTTTCTTAAGTTGGTCTTCCAAGGAATTAGATGACTTTGCATTGCTAACAAGTTTTTCATTTGATTCAATGAGTTTAGCAAAGTCATTTTTTAAGCTATCAAATTCCTTAGTTAAACTAGATAGCTCATACTTATAAAGCTTTTTCTTTGAAAGTAAGCTTTTGCATTTAAGCAAGAGTTTGCCTGCAATAGAATTCTCATTATCATCATCATTGTAACCAGCCAATTTCGGGATGAATAGAGCATGGATGCGACAAAGGACTCCAATGATTAAAATATGATAAATGATCTTCAATATTTGAAGTTTAAAATCTCAAAAGGTATAGATGTATTTTCAAGGGGATTTAATTGGTTTTTAAAGGACTTAATTTGTTAGATTTTATTTTTAGGGGTCTTTTTGTAATTAAAATGAACCGATTGGAATCATGTAATTCCGGTCTGAAATGTGTAATTTCGACTGGAATTATGTATTTTCGATCGAAAATACATAATCCCAATCGGGATTATACTCTTCCGATTGCGTTCGTCTGTGTTTTTTTATTTTTTTCAGTAAATAAAAATTTATTTTTTAATTTCTGATTGGTGGAATGATGTGATAAATCTTTTTTCTAGAATTTATCTGGATTTTTCTAAAAATAAAATTCCTGTTTAAACCAAAACTTTATCTCCTGTAACTTATAGGAGAATACGTCTTTTAGCTAGGGTTTTTCTATATAAACTCAACTTCACTCTCCCGTGAAAAAAAAAAAACCTTTTTTGGAGACGTAGCACACACACCTACGTACACAGAGCCAAAAAAATTATATTTTACGTATTGTTTTAAAGGAGCAGTAAGCCTTTTGAGAAAAAAAGTTCAACTGTTGAAGATTTATTCAAAGCAACGGTGATTCACACCACTTTGAGGAGCAAATCAATACTGCATCAATTCCCATACATCTTCTTTCTCTTTTCTTTTTATTTGATTTTATTATTTTATTTAATTTTCTTTACTTTTAATTCATTCTAACCTCTTTTTTTTAATTTTGTTTCACATTTTGGTGGGGATGAGTGCATGATTGAATCGAGAAAATCCATGAAGATCCATGAAATGACATGGATTAAATCCCTATAGAATTTTACATAGTTTATTTTATTTTATTTTATTATTTTATTTTGTGTTATTTTTTTGTATTTATTTTGTTTTATGGGTTATATTAATATTTTAATTTATTTTTTTTAGTAGATTATTGTAATAGTCCTAATAGTAGGAATAGTGAAATCCTATATGTGTTGTAGATTTTATTTTAATTAATTGATTAGTAATTAGGGTTTCAATTGGGTAAGTAATTAAAATCAATGGTTATAACGATAATTAGGGTTTTTAGTAAATTTTAATTAGATTTAAGTGAATAGAATTAAGGGTGCTTGTTAATTATTTTATTTGTCTGTTAATTAATTTGATCTTTAGGCCTATAATTAATTAGAATTAGGTTAGAAATCATTAGATGCATGTTTTAATTAATTAATTTGTTTATTATTTTTTTTATGATGATTTTTATGTTTGTTTTATTAATTTTCATGTTTTTATGTTTGTTTGTGTTTAAGCTCATAATTTTAGGTCTTAGGCTAATTAATTAGATTCACTTTATCTAATAGGTATAATAATTTAATTAGGATTAGGGTTTAATTAACTAATTTGATTTTTAGGCTCATAATTAAATTTAGATTTTAGGTTAGAGATAATTTAGGCCCACTTAATTAATTTAGATATAAGCCCACTTAGATTAATTTAATTTAATTTAGACTTAGCTCATTAACTTAATTTTTTTTTCATAATTTGAAGAATTAGGATCATATTAAATTAAAATATGTAGAATTAGGCCCACTAATTAAAGCCTTTCATATTTTGTAAACTTAGACCTATTTTAGAAATAAAATAAATAGACTTAGGCCCATTTAAATAAAATTGAGTAGGAATTAGGCTCATTAGCTTTAGGTTCATTTGTAAATTAAAATATATAAATTTAGCTCACTTTAATTAAAAATATGTATATTAGACTAACAAAGGGTTGATTTGCTTTATATGAATGCATTTCTTATATGCTTTTTCATGATTGGTTGCCTTTGGGATTGATGAATTTTTAATTAAGGTTTATATGAAATTGCATGTAATTAGAGGATAAGATAGTAATTCATTAACTAATTCTAAATGAACACGAGACTAAAAAAAAGTTGGTATTCCGTATCCAGAACTCCTGGTAGTGGTGCTAGTCTGTATTAGAGAATCGAGTTACCACCATTTTTTATTTGTCCCAGTTATTACCCTGGGTAGCGACCCCTCATCTCCACGTTATGTCTTTGTGATATAGTAGTGTGTTCGCTAGAGCCCTGAGCTCAAACAGTGTCGCGGTTGCAATAAACTTGGACACGCGCTAAACCCCACCATCTGCAATCATCATCATCACAATAATCATCACATTCATCAAATGAAGAGTTAGAAATGGATGGTACCTCATTTTCATTTTCAAGAGCCATGAAACAAAGGTTAGCTACTTCTTGTTGTTCCTCTTCCTTTTCGGATTCGAAGGAGTCATCCCAAGTGGCTTTAAAGGCTTTCTTCTTATCCTTTACTCCCTTGTTCTTGAATTTGAGTTGGGGCATTCACTTCGGATGTGACCCGGTCTCTTGCATTTGTAGCAAGTAACTTCTTTAGTTTTCTTCTTGTCTTCTCCTTCATACTTCTTCTTGAAGTTTCTTGTTCTTGAGGAGTTTTTCTTTCTTAAGAACTTATTGATGTTTTTTGTGAGCATGGCAATATCATTATCTTCATTACTAGAATCTTCAATGCTTTCCTTTTCACTATTATCTTATAAAGCTTTTAAAATAATCCTCTTCTTCTTCTCTTCCTTCTCTTTTTGCTCTTCACCTCGTTGCTTTATTGTAAGCTTATGGGTAAGTATTTTTTCAATAAGCACATCAGTTGAAAGAGTAGAGAGGTCTTGATCTTCCTCAATTGAAGTAACCCGAGATTTCCTATCCTTCTTAGGTAGGATTCTTAAAATCTTATTGTTTACTTCTTCCTTGGTGAAATGCTTACAAAGTTTCTTGAGAGTGGTAAGAAGAACATTGAGGCAGTTTGACATCTCTGTAATTAATTCTTGAGTCTTTATTTTGAAGAGTTCATATTCATACATATGAAGTTGAACCTTCTTGCTTCTCACTTGCATATTGCCATTATAATGGTTCTCCAAGGTTTCCCATATTTCCTTGGCCGATATACAATGTTGAAGTTTGCCAGTTTCTTCTCTTGTCATGCAAGAGATATGAGTGATCATTTCCTTTCCTTTTGATTATTATTCCATTGACTCCTTAAGAAAGTAATCCCAACCTTTTAGGGCAACATCCCAAAGTTTAATAGAATCATAATATAGATATAACTCCATTTTGAATTTCCAATAAGGACAGTCACTACCATCAAACAATGTTTTAAGTGAAGAGATATTTTGAGATTCACTCCCCATAATCTTGTACTCTAACAATTAAGCTCCTAGAATTCAAGCTCTGATACCAATTGAAAGTGCCTTAAAGGGAGAGGGGGGGGGGGGGGGGGGTGAATAAGGCTATTAAACAATAAATAGAAAATTAAGCAATAATTAAAAAGAATGTTGAGATGGAAGGATGATGAACACAAGAATTTAAGGAATTCGGGTTCCCAACAATCCTACGTCTCCACCTAGCTCCCCCAAGTTAGGATTTTGAATTCCTCAATCTATTCTCTTAGATTAATTCTCACAACTTGAATTTTTGGCTCAACTCAAACTTGAG
Source organism: Mallotus repandus (assembly GCA_949671775.1). NCBI lineage: Eukaryota > Viridiplantae > Streptophyta > Magnoliopsida > Malpighiales > Euphorbiaceae > Mallotus > Mallotus repandus. Next base: position 27,382 of record CATIWM010140157.1, read on the forward strand.
TTTCAAGGCTCACTCTTAAACCACACAAACAAGAGTTTATGAGGCTCACTCTAAAACCAAAATCCCAAGTGTTTTAATGGACAAACACTTAAACCAATTCCTTTAGAAATAAATCTCACTTCCCTTCTAATCTATCCCAAGACTTAGATGAAGTAGAAATTCTATTTCAAACACACAATCAACTCTCACAAGAGCTAATGAAACTAAAAATGAAAATTAGAGGGTTTGAGAGCTTTGATGAATGCTAAGATAGAGAATTGTACTAAGCAAGTATCTTAACTTCAATTGAGCTTCAGGAGTAGTTTATATATATAAATAACTCAAAAATATGGTCGTTTAAACCAATACTTGTGTCTCCAATGTCTCCAAGCATTAGTTAATTCAAATTGACTTATTTCTGTCAAAACGCCGCTCACGATAGTGAAGAGCAAGCCCTAGCTCATGAGCATTAGTTTGAGGAACGTTGCATTCAAAAATGTCCGTTGGAAGCTATCAGGATTGCCCCTATGAGTAGCGCTAGTGAGCGGCGTAGACCCTTGGCTAGATTTTTGCTCTCATCAGGCTTCTGCTTATGATCAACTTGTGAGATGATCATGAGGAGACACCTATAAGTCCAAAAATATGTTTTTTGACTTCAAAAATCTTCGGATATTTTGAGTATATATTTGGGATAATATATTTCACCGAAATACGATTTTATGATAGTATTTCATATTTTCGGACTAGAACGTATAATCTTAATAAATAATTAAATTCCTACACACTTAAAATAAATCATTAGCAAATTAAATCGTTTGTCAAAGTTAAAATCAGGAGCATGATCATGCAAATGGTTAAAAATAGTTTTTTTTTTTTATTATTGATTATGTTTAAAATTAAATTTATAAATTGAAAATTTAGCTAAGTAATTTTTTTCTTGATTAGCGAGTTGCTTAATTAATAATATTAATTAATTAGTTAGTTTTTTTGAGAGATAATTATTTAATTGACACATGATAATTATGTGGCACCACGTGTTTTATTTTTTAAAAGAAAAAAAATTACCACATCATTGTCCAATTATTAGGCCATATCAGCATTCTCGTATGCCATGTTAGCATTCCGATGGTGATTTCACTGGAATTTGATAACTGGGGTTTCACTATGACTAAAATTAATAGTTAATGATTTTTTTTGTCTAATTGATTCTTTAGGACGATAATGAGAAAGAGGTAAAAATTTTGGGACGATGAATGTAAATAACCGAAAATATATAAATTTTGAAATATTCAAAATCTACTTGGTTGTTTGAGATATTTACATATTTATATTAAAATAAAAAATAAAATATTGAATATAAATAAGTCTGATTAGGCTAATGAACCTATCAAATTAAATATTAAAAAACTCAAAAAATATATTCTAAAAAGAATGGCTAATGCGAGTGACCGTAGAAGTCGTTCTCTATAAGAAAACGATCGACTGGAACGTAGTATCAGGAAGGTCAAGTGAAAGGTTGTGGAGGCTACCGAGAATATCTCAGATAATGATAATTAGGTGGAGGAAACGATGGAGATTGTGAATGAAATAGAGGGTGCAAACCATCAAAGATCCTTTAGAGATATGCTTAAAGAGGGAGTTAATTGCCCTAACATGGATCCTTTAGGTGATGCTTCGGATGATGAAGAGGGGACAGTAGATATGGATTCAAACGATAAAAAATGTCTGACTATCAAAGTATTGAGGGAGGATAAGGTTAGGTTGCAAAAGCCTTGGCGTATGACTCTGATAGTGAAGGTTTTATGGAGAACTATTGGTTTCAAATGTTGTTGTTGTTATTGCTATTGAGAACAATTCTATTTAGTGAAGTTTATGTCGATTGAAGATTATAATTATGCTCTTTTATGAAGGTCATGTTTGATCACTACCTTAATATGAGAAGATGGTGTCTAAACTTTGATCCAACAGAGGCTACCATTAATAAAGTGGTTGCTTGGGTGCACTTCCCTTGTTTACCCATCAAATACTATGACGAGAGTTCTTAATGAGGGTGGGTGAACATATTGGAACTCCGGTGAAAGTGGATGCCAATACAAGTGAGTGCTCGAGGGGGAAATTTGCGAGAATGTATGTTGAGTTAGGCCTGACTAAACCCTTACTATCTAAATTCAAGTTGTGCAGAAGGGTAAGTAGGATTGAATATGAAGGTATTCATCTCATATGTTTTGAATGTGGAAGGTTTAGGCATAAGAAGGATCTCTGTCCAAAAGTAATGAAATCGCCTAAAGAAGTTCCGGCACCGAAGACAAATAGTGATGAGGCTGATGGTAATCCAAATAGAAAGGTTGAAGAGATAGCAAGTCCAGAGATTACGGACAAGTTTGGGATGTGGATGATTTTCCAGAGAAGATCTCGAAAACCAATTGGGAAAGAGGGTCAACGAGCTACTATGAATAGGAAAGATTCAAAATCAGTGCCAAAGAATGGGAGATTCAATTTGAACATTGCTGGGGTAAATGGGGGTTCGTCATGTTTTGCTGTTTTGGAGACTAATGGGCCACTTGCTAAAAATGATATAGGCTTGTTTGATAACAGATATTATGGGGTTGGGCCTTAGAGTCTACTGGGCGAGGTGCTGCTAGATCAGGTAGGGGAAGGGGCCGAGGTTCCAAGCTGAATGTTCAAGTCCAACACTCATTATCTAGAGGTAAATAGATAGTTGTCGATGTAAATGTCCCTTCAGCTTTCACTATACAAAAACCAACTACAAAGAGGGAGAGAAGATACAAGGGAGCAAGGAGTTCTAATCAAGCAGTTGTTGTTTCTTAACACACGATGGTGTATGGAAGGAAGGGGGAAGAAAAATCAAATAGAGTGGTACGATATTCTTAAGATCCATCTCTTGCCATAGAGAATTTAGGTCTGCTGGGGGAAGGCTCTAAAGTCCCCATAAATTTGATTTCTAATATGCCTTATACCTTGGATCCTCCTGATGGGATTGATGAGATTGAAGACGAGGATTTGGAGGGAGGAGGAGGAGAATTCTTTGAGAATGAAAGCTATTTAGGCAATGATAGTGTGGAAACCCTTGAAGAGGGCGAGTTGATGGTTGAGAGAGGGCATATCAACTGAGTTGGTTGTTAATTCCCAATAGGTGGAAGTGGTTTTGTTTGTTATGAGTTTTGGTTAGGAAGACCTTTGTTTTTCTTTCTCACTTTTTATTTTATTATGTCGTTATTGATCTGGAATTGCCAAGGGGCGGCCTCTAGAGAGTTTGACCGTACGCTAAAATTTATTATTGCTTCGTCCAAGCCTTCTACTCTTGGGTTGGTGGAGACGAAAATGAGTGGTTCTAATGCAGACTCTGTTTGCTTGAAAATGGGTTTTGAGTGTTAGGTCAGAGTATAAGTATTGGGTTTTAGTGGTGGCATTTGGCTTTTTTGGCTGGAGGAGATGAACATTTCAGTGCTTCATACTAATCCTTAGTTCATTCATGTTTATGTGGATCAAAATGATGGATGCAGATGGTTCTTTTCTATTATTTATGGTAGTTCTAATGCAACGCTTCATAAAGAGCTTTGGAACAGGCTTTCAGGTTCAAAGCTGAATGTGAATGCCCCTTGGTTAATTGCAGGGGACTTTAATGTAGTTCTCTCTGGTTCATAGTCATGGTGCTCGTTTCTCAATGGTGCGCAGTGCTCATTTTAACCAATGGATGTTTGAAGAAGGTCTCTTTGATCTCAGGTTTGCTGGACCTTGCTTGACTTGGTCGCGTGGAAGCGCCACTGCTAGCTTTAGAGGGGCAAGACTAGATAGAGCAATGTGTAATGCAGCTTGGCAACATCTTTTTCCTCTTAGTTCTATTTCACATCTCCCTTGGAACTGTTCGGATCATCATCCTTTGTTGATTAAGCTTAAACTTTCATATGGTGTTACCACTAATCTTCCTTTTAGACTTGAAGCAGCTTGGATCCTTAATCAAGACTTTAAAGTAGTTAAGTCAAATTGGTCTGAGAGTAAATCAATTACTGATAATACTATTAATTTAGCTCAAAAGCTAAAAGATTGGAATGTTTCTTGCTTCGATAATATTTGTGCTAGGAAGAGGCGTCTTTGGGCTTGGCTTCAAGGCATCCAAAAAATTCTTGTTTCGGATCCATCTCATGGAAATTTGGGGCTTGAATGTAAACTAAAAAGGAGTTCAATTTGGTTTTACGGCAGGAAGAAGTGTTTTGGTATCAGAAATCCCGAGAAGAGTAGAGACACTCGGGAGACAGCAACACTAAGTTTTTTCACCTCTCCACTTTTGCGAGAAGAAGGAAAAACTTTATCCAGGCAATTAAAGATGATTTGAATAATTAGGTGTACGATCAGAATATTCTCCAAAGGATGGCATGTGAGTTCTATAAAAATTTATATACGGAGGAGCGTGGAAGCAATAGAACTAATGTTGATTTTTCACAGGGATTATTTCCTTCTTTGACTCTCAGTTAGTAGGAATAGATTACACACCCTTTTTCTATTGATAAAATTAGGGAAGCCCTCTTCGACATGGCTCTTTTCAAAGCGCTTGGACCCGATGGGTATCAAGCAAGTTTCTTTCAAAAAATATAGGATATGGTACAAGGTTCTGTCTGTAATTTTGCTTTGAATTTCTTTGATACGAAAGAGCTTCCTTCAGCCTTTAATGAGACTCTTATAGTTCTAATCCAAAGGTTTCGAATCCAGAATTTCTTAAGCAAATGTGCCCAATTAGTCTCTGTAATGTCTTGTATAAGCTGTTGACTAAGGTTTTAATGAATCGGCTGAAATCTTTTCTGTCTCTCTTGGTAGCTCCTATGCAGAGTAGTTTTGTTCCAGGGTACCAAATTACAGATAATATTGTGGTATTTGAAGAAGTTATTCATTCCATGCATTCAAAAAGGTCGGGCAAGGGCTTTATGGCTATAAAGATTGACTAAAAGAAAGCCTATGATAGATTGTATGGGGACTTTTTAAGAGATACTTTACGAGATGTTGGTTTGAACTCTAGTTGGACTAGAAACATTATGAGTTGTGTATCTTCTGCCTCAATGTTTGTCCTTTGGAATGGAGTTAAGTTGGAGTCCTTTAATCCATCTAGAGGGATCCGGCAAGAGGCGATATCCCCCTACTTGTTTGTTTTATGCATTGAACGCTTGTCTCAGCTGATTAATCAATTGGTGTCGACTAGTTATTAGCATCTAATTCGCTTGTCTAAAAATGGGCCTCCTTTGTCTCACTTGATGTTTGCTGATGATATGGTGTTGTTTGCTAAAGCTAATGAATCCCCGATGAGAGTGATTTTGGATGTTCTTAATAAATTTTATTCTACTTCAGGAAAAAAATTAACTTTGCAAAATCGAGCCTCTTTGTCTCCAAGAATGTAAGTTCGGAACTAGCTATGAATGTGTCTAATTTGTCCGGGATTCCTATGGTTCATATGATGGGTAGATATATGGGGATGTATGCTATTCATAGGAGATTATCTCAAAGTCATTTTCAGCAGGTGGGCGAAAGAGTTTCAGCTAGGCTTGCCGGGTGGAAATAAAATACTCTTTCCTTTGCTAGGCGAACAATCCTTGTTCAGTCTGTGTTAATGAGCATTCCCAGCTTTTCAATGCAGACGAGCCCTATCCCTATTTCTATAATTCACGAGGTTGATAAAGTTGCTCGCTGTTTTCTATGGGGAGGAGCTTCTAATAGCTCTTACCCAATTGGGAGGTGGTTTCTTTGCCTAAGAGTTTAGCTGGATTGGGCAATAGAAACCTTTGGCATAGCAATAATGTGTTTCTTGCTAAGTTGGGGTGGCGTTTGATAGCAGAGAAAGGAAGTTTGTGGTCAAAGGTTATTCAGCACAAATATTGTCGTTCTGAGGTAAAGGTGAATGATTTGACTAGGAAAAATAATTCTTCAATGGTATGGAAGGGTATTGTGAAAGCATCTCCTCTCCTTTCTGCGGGTGTGCATAGGGGAGTGGGGAATGGGCAGAATACTTTGTTTTGGTTAGATAATTGGTTGCTTGATGTTCCATTAATCACTGGCTTTAGTTGATATTAACCTTGTAGACCAGTTTAGATCAGTTGCTAGTTATTGTGTACAAGGACAAGGTTGGATTGGGCGGCTTTAAATGGCATTTTTCCCACTAATATTACAACTTGCCTCTCTACTTGTCTGGTTCAGGTGAATCATAATGTGGAGGATAAGACTTGCTAGGCATTTTCTGCCAACTGTAATTTTTCAGTTAAGTCTGCCTATGAAATGCAGTAGGGAGGTTCTTCAAGTAGCGATCGAATTTGGAAACAAATTTGGCATCTTAATGTCCCTTCAAGGATTCATTCCTTTATTTGGTTAGTTAATGTTATGATCCGTATTTTTATTTATTAAATTAAAAGGGGAATTATTGAGTTTTAATAATTATTTTAATTAATTAGTGTTAAATTAAAGTGTGGATTTAAAGTGTTAATTATTATTTGATTATTTTATGAAATTATTATTTGTGTAATTTAATAATTTTATTAAATGTGTTAAGAGTATTAGTTTTAAAATATTATATGAATTATTATTAAAAAAAGTGGTGGTGGAGTTTGATGGAAAAAGGATTTTATTTTATTATTATTATTATTAAAAAAAAATAAAAGAGTTAAAAAAAAAAAAAAACGTAACTTTTATTTTTTTTTCCTATTCTTCTTCTTCTTCTTCCCTTCCACCCACCCACCTGCCCAGCCATCACCACCATGTTGGACCACCACCTGACAATATCGTTGTCATCCCTAAATCACCAGCAGCTTCTTCCTTCCTCCCCTTCCTTCCCTTCTTCTTTCCCTTGTTCATTTTGGCGCCAGTTTGGTGAGGAGCACACCGGCAACGATTTCGATGACCTCAGGGCATGAGGTTGGTCTCTTTTAAAAGCTTTTCCTTCGGGCTTCTAAAGACCTCAACCAATTTCAGGTTTCAACTCTGGTAACTACTCCGATTTTTTATAATTTGATTTTGGATATTTTTAGTTAATTTTTGAAATTGAGCTTGAATTAGATTTTATTAGCTATAGTTGCCTTGAGATTAATTGTTGTAAAGGTTGAGAGCTTGCTAAATATGATTTTTATTTATTTTTCTAAATTTTTCGTGTCTTGGATATTATTTATGTTACTGTTCCGGACCCGGAGTATATTTATATTTTTTATAAATTCTATTAATTATATAGATTAAACTCTGTGAAGAAAGTTTTGTTAAATTGTGTATGGATTTTAAAATATGAGTTTTTAAAGATTATGTTTAATTGTGTATTTTTAGAGAAATTATTGTATTTTATTATTTATTTGACTTTTAATTAAATTTATTGTTATTTATTATATTTTAGACTAATTTTAAGTAATAAGGATATAAAAAAAATAATTTTTATAATCAACCAATTATTAGTTATTTAGTAGTAATTTTGGAAAATAAATGAAAAATAAATTTATTTATTATTTTCCAAACTGTAATGAGCCTTTATTATTTTCATGATATAATTGAGTGATTTTAATAATTATATACAATTTATGCTAATTTAATTGTAAATGGAAATTTTATGCCATTAATGGATTTTATTAGCAAATTATTATTTGTAATTAAGGATTTTTAATATTTATTTGGAAATCTATTTCCTTTATATTTTTATATTTAAATAAATTATATGGTGATAGATAATTAAAATTTTAAGATATTTTATGATTTGAGAAAATTATATTGTTTTTTATATTTGTGTTGTTGTGTTGGTTCTCGGTTGGACATTAAGTGTAGTTCGGGGGCCCAACCCGAGATTTGAGTGGTGGAATATTTTGAGGTGTGTTTTTGATGTTGTATTAGCTCTACTTTTAGTAGAGAGATATCCATTTTACAAAGGAAACTTTACCGAATTTTTGGTAAATTTCTCGTAAAACGTGACATCGGGGTTGTATTAAGTTTTGAGTTTTAGTAAAGTCATGTCTTAGATCAAGTTTCCTTAGAAATCTAGAATGTATAAGGTTAGAACTTAAATTCTAATTATTATTTTTATTATTTTTCCTATAGCTGCACCGAGACCTAGGCCTCTAGGACAGGACCAGTCAAATCAAAATAGAGGAGTGCATTCCACCTGTGAGTTATTATTATATGTATGCATGTCATGTAGAAATCTCTACCCAACATTCATGTATTTGTGTTAATATGAATAAATATGTCATGCTACATTAACCCTTTATTTATTATTTATCTTCATGGTGAATAATATTATATATATTTAATTATATATATATATATATATATATAAGGTGAAAATTGTGTTCTTGACTTGGATGCTATTTTTATTGTTGATATGAATTTTTATTGTGATGTGATATTTTTGGAGGACAGTAGTAGAACGTGCTACCTAATGGGTTACATTAGGACTGTTACGCAACAATACGCTAGATGCTAGGATTTGATATATTGATTGACTATTGAGATTTATGGATAGAGAGTGGTGTGGCTGCGGAAGCTAGATTGTTGTAGTTCGATTGACCTTAGGGTCTCGAGGTCGGTCCACTGTCAATTTGGAAAAGATAAATATTATTAGATTTAAGTGGGTCTGATGGCCAGTGAGGTTCAGTATTGAGGTTTTGGACATTCTTAGGGTTTTGCTCCGATCCTCCATTTGTTTTTATCAGTTTATTGACATAAAATTGTTTTGAACATTTGCGTGAAATGCATATATAAAATAAATATATAAATATTATTATAAGTGCTTGAGTGAATTCACCTTTAGGTTGCATGTATATATATAATAATAATTCACTCAGTGAGGTCTGACCCCTCTCAATTATTTTTCAGGATCCTTCTCATCAAACCTCTCATAGAAGTTCTCTTCGCCAGACTCTTTCTTCACCGGCTGACTTATGTAAATTTTTAATCCGATCTTTTTTGTATTTATAGACGATGCAGTAGTAGTACGTACTTATTGTAGTTTGTGATGATGTTATTGTCTGAGGTTATGTGCTTGAATATTTTGTAAAAATATTTTATTATGATATAATATTGGAGAATTTCTTTATGTTATTAAAAATTTTTAATTCTGAGGCATGTTTGTGGTTATGTTTAGTGACAAAGTTGTGTTTAAGGCTTGCTACGGGTTTCAGATTCGTGTGAATTTTCGTTCCCTAGCGCCGGTCATGACTTCCGGATTTGGGTCATGACAGGTAAATATGGGAGGATTATGAGTAATGTGGACAGGGTTAGAAGAGGATTCACATATGATATCGCGTGTCCTCAATGTATTGGCAGAGATGAAACTTTGCTGCATATTTTTAGGGACTGTCCCCAAGCATCTGCAATTTGGAACATTTTCTTGCCTTCGATCAACATTCATGAGTTCTGGACAAGTCCTTTCAATGAGTGGCTTGGTTTGAATTTGTCAGCTAGAAGCAATGGAGTCAAATGTCTAAATGAAACGAGAAGTTTGCTATTATTTTGTGGTGGCTCTGGAAATGGAGATGTAATCTCGTCTTCAGAGGAGCTCGAGTTCCTCTATATTCCCGTATTCAATGGATTCAGGAGTACTGTGAGGAAGTCAGATGCGCTATGCTAGCTTGTAGGGGTAATCACCTTTATCTAGGTATGTACATGGATAAACTAGTCTGTTGGAAGCCCCCACCTCAAGGGTGGGTGAAGTTGAATACGGATGGGTGTAGTAAAGGGTTGTGTAGAAGAGCTGGTAGGGGTGGAGTTATTTGGGATTCTCAAGGGAGGTGGATTGTTGGGTTTATGATGCATATTGGTGCATATAATGCCATTGGAGCTAAACTTTGGGCAGTTTTGCAAGGTTTACAGCTTGCTTGGAGTCAGTAACTCCTATGCGTTATTATTGAGGTGGATTCAGCTGTCACTGTTGGATGGCTTAGTCATAGTTCCAGTTGCGATGGAGTTTATACAAATCTGGTTTTTGCATGTCTGGATTACTTGAAGAGATATTGGAGTGTTGAGGTGGTTCATATGCTATGAGAAGATAATTTTGTAGCTGATAAATTAGCAAATGATGCTCTCCTTCAGCCCATTAGTGTGCATGTGATTCATTCTCCATCTGGAGAGGTGGTTCAGCTTTTGGAAGGTGATAGATATGGTGTCTCCTGGCCTATGAGTGTGAGTGTCTCTTAGTTCCCTTGTTTTATGTTTGGCACGTGTGCCCTCCTTTTCATAAAAAAAAAAAATATAAAAAAACTCGAAATCATTAATCAAACTTGAGTAGCTCATGCTTAAGTTGAATTCAATAATAATTCGATTGGTTTCAAGTTTTTTCAAATCAATTTTGAGAAGTTTGTAAGTCGACTTAACTTTTTACGACACTAATTATAGCATTTGGCAGGTATTTCTTTTTCATCCTCGTACCGTATTTATCCTGTATTAACCTTGATTGCTGAAATCATTTACAATTAAATGGGCTTCTAATATATCTATAATATATATAAATGTATGAAGAGGGGGAGGACAAATAAAATTACAAAAAAGTCTTAACTCATTATTATATAAAAATTTGATAATTTCATCTTTTACTAATAAAAGTAAAATTAAATGAATTAGAATATAATTTTAATTTTATAGAAAGTTTATTTTCTACTTTATTAGGTTAACTTCTATTTTATCTCTTATAAAAATTAAATTAACTAAAATATAATTTTAATTTAGTTGAAAGTATGTTTCCTATTTTAATTATGTTAAATTCTATTTTATCTCTAATAAAATAAAATTATTAAATTCTAATTCTAATTTAATTGAAAGTATATTTCCTTTTCTAATTAGGTTAATTTCTATTTTATCTCTAATAAAAATAAAATTAATTAACATATAATTCTAATTTATTGAAAATATATTTTCTATTTTAATTATGTTAATTTCTATTTTATCTCTAACAAAATTAAATTAATTAAAATTTTAGTGATAATTTTGTTAAAAATATATATATATTTCTATTTTAATTAGGTCTACTTATATTTTATCTAATATAAATCAAATTA